>WBZZ01001722.1:187500-202500 GCA_019918135.1 Paulinella micropora
TGTTGCTTGTTGTTCGTTGTAATTCATTTGTCGTTTATTTTCATTCGTTGTTGTTAATTGTTCTTCGTCGTCGTCGTCGTGGTCGTTGTGCTCGTTGTGGTTGTTGATGTTGGTGTTTGTGGTCTTGGTGTTGGTTGTTTTTGCTTCTGCTATGTTTCTGTTGCTGGAAGGCTGATCGTATCGGAGTATGCGAACATATCTATCAAGTATGCACAACTGTAATTATATGTTAATATTTTGCTTTTGTATGAAATATGATATATATCCAGGTTACTATAATATTATTAAATATGTTTGTAAATTACGGTTTACTATATACAATTATATAGTACGTACGCGTGAAAATTCTCCCTCCCTCTCTCTCTCTCTCTCTCTCTCTCTCTCCGGGACTCATTTTGAGTAAATCATACGCATACTTAGTTATAGACTAAGCCATTCCGTTTTTGTTGCTGTTGTTGCTGTTGCTGTTGAGTTGCTGTTGCTGTTAAGTTGCTGGTTGGTGATGGAGAAAGGGGGGGGGGGGGTCAAAAAAACCGGAATCATGGTCCGACAGTATTTAATTATTTAGTAACTAACTATATTACATACATACATATATAAAATCAGATTAAGCACTTTAACGACCTGCTAAAACCATTACCATTGACTTTTCACTCTTCTTGACCTGCCCGTTAGATTTCTCCTCTGCACGACGTTTCGACTTCACTAACTAGTTTTCGATTTCGCTCAGAAATGACTTCAAACTATCCATTTAAAAATCATATATGAATTGCATTTTTTCCCCATATCACTGTCTTTTTGTCCTTTTTACCGCAACACAGTCATATCGGTAAATTTGTTGACAAGGACGTGAGATGTGAAAAATTCCACAGGGGTCTCATGACTGGGAAGGCTTTTTCCCAAAAGCAAATTCCTAACACACTCATCTACAAGTTGTACTTGAAGTCAGCGTTCAAGTACTTTGCAGTAGTTCAAAAAGTTTGTGAAGTACAACCATGCTTAGCAAGCTCACAATCTACGTTCAGTCGTGTTCGTATATTGCAACCCAAGTCTGCAACAAGCGGTATTAACTTATGATAGAACGTTATTCCCCTGCCATAGAATTATTAATTTAGTTTTAGTCATGAGTCAAGTAGTAATAATAATAATTTTACCTTAAGTTAGACGGATGCAATCAATTGCCTTTTTGTAACTATTACTTAATTTCAGTTCTGAACTGACTTTAGTATATCTATACTATTACTTTATTAAGTAATTCATCTGAAAGTTATTTATCTGGAATTTCATTTTTTGAGTAGTGAAGTGTCACTTTTCCTTCCTTTCAGCAAAGGGCCATGACTGATTAAAGATTGTCTCTGCATTCAGACTTGTCTTTTTATCAATACTGTGACCTGACACTTGGCTTCACCGCCAAGAACCCTACTAACTTCTGTATGAACCGCAAAGCATGAACTGCTTAAAGGTTATGAAGCCTTGATTTGCTCGGGGTTTAGTCCTCACAACGAGACAGAGACCGTGACTTTCTCAGTAGATCCTTACCTTACAATTCCACAAAACTGAGAACGGAACAGTCTTGTTCGAAAAGCGGAAAAGCCTCACCTAGAGAAAAGTATCAGAGCAGAATGGCAGAGAGTCCACTCGATGTAAAAGTGTATTGCTCTGATTAAGAGTTGTCTACCAGACCTCAATCGAGAAAGCGCTGCCTGACCGTGGCGAAAGTGAACGTGAGAAGGGCAAAGAAGCCCACATTTCATCCCATCTCGCACAGTAGGAGTTAGTTAGCGTTAAGTTCGATGTGGTCATAGGTACAGGAAGGTAGACACATACGTACATTCAGCTAGATTATGTCAGCAGTCAAATAATTTTTCTTTCTCTTCTCTTACCTTTAATGGATAGACAGATAATAACAGAATAGTGTTTAAGTTCCCGGAGTTTCCAATTGGAAATTTTTGTTACTAATTGGAAACAATTTTTAGGCAACGGTTTTCAAAAAAATTATTCTCACAGATTGTGCTCAATTGATGACTTCCAATGTTCCCCAGTGCTCACGAATGACTACGGGAAGCGACGCGTAAAACTTTTTTCCAAAAATCGTGGGTAGAAGTTGAGAAATAGGCGTTTCACTGACCACCCCCTTTTTTCCACTTTGGCATTGGTCTGTGTCATTTTTTGGAAAAAGATGGAGGTTGGGAGCTGCGTTTCGGTCCCTGCTGTGAAGCTTGGAAAGGCTTGGGCGAGCCGAAAATTTTTAGAAACTGTCTTTGGGGACATAAGGCTTGTTGGGATATTGAACGACAAGGAAACAAAACAACACAAAGCACTCGTAACGCTGAAACTGGACGACAAGGATTATTTCTTTTCTTCCGGTTTTCTGCGTGCTGAACAGGAGCTGGCCGTGGGTGCATTTTCCTGTATTGATGCTAGTTTGAAGGAGGTCCTCGTAGATGTCAGTGATGACGATGTGCCAGCCCAGGAGAACCCAGGGGAGGGAAAGGAGCAGAAAGAAGCTGAGCCAGACCCAATTCTGCCTGGGTCAGACAGTGAAGAAGTAGGAGAAGAGGAAACGCATACTGGGTTCAAAATTTGCCCCTGCGACGAAGACCAAGTCTACGACGAAGACAACAAGTTGGTAAAGAACGGTTTTCAATGCAAGTTGGAGCCACAAACTGTTGATTGGAGTGCGGATAGGCCAATCTTCGAGCCCAAGACCAGGCTCCTGGACGCCGCAAAAGATTCCCCTCTTGAGTAACTTCTCAACATCTCTCTGCTGTTTTTCCCTTTTCACTCATTTCCAGTCAACACTGCAAAGTATGTATGCGTGTGCACCATTTGTTGTTGTGAGTTTTGAAAAAAATGTTGTGTGTTCAGAGAGATCGAGTTTCAAAGTCATTCATTTCGCATGCTTGTCTTGTCTACGTTTCCTGTGTTTGCTGCACTTACTTGCACCTGCTTGTCATGTTTTCCTTTTTTTTTTCTTTCTTTTTTCTTTTGTTGCATAGACACTTCATGCACTTCATGCCTCCAAAAGCTCTCAGTCGGTTGATTGAATTTACAAACGTAGAGCTAGCTAAACAGACAGACTCTTGGTTGAAAAAAGAAATAACACAGGAGGAATTTGCTGTTTTCCTGGGGTTACTTGTCAAAATTTCAGTCGCGGATAGGGGCAGGCGTAGGGGACATTGGATGGACGAGGGTCAGGTAGGGCAAGACGGTTTGCCTGGGGACAACTTCGGCAGATTCATGTCAAAAAATCGATTCGAAACTATCCTTCGCTGCTTGCGTTTCGGACCTGATGCTACTGAACAAGATCCCTTTCTACCCGTGCGTTTTTTTATGGAAGAGTGCAATAAGCAGTTCCATGTTACCATCATGCCTGGCCTTTGCCTGACTGTCGACGAGTCGATGGGCAAGTGGACAGGCAAAGAAATGCCTGGCCAGGTGTACGTCCCACGCAAGCCCATTCCCTTAGGCCGTGAGTACCATACTACCTGCTGCGTTCAAACAGGAATTTGTATCGCTGTGGAATGTGTGGAAGGAAAGGATCGAGATCGTGCGAAGGAAGAGGCAGGTGAATGGGGTGTCACAACAGCAACCACAATAAGACTAGTCAAGCCGTGGCATGGAACAGGCCGCCTTGTTGTAGGAGATTCGTGGTTTGCTAGTGTACGAACAGCACTCGTTATCAAGGCGCATGGGCTAGATTTTATTGGAATGGTAAAGACGGCTACCCGCAATTATCCTAAATTCACTTTATGGCATGCCAGAGGGAACAACAAAGGCGATTTTGCGTCAGCCACGTGCGCTAAGGACCGCATTCGCTTGCTCGCAGTGAATCAGAACGACCACAATATGCAGCAAATCATAGCCACCTGCGGCACTACCTTGGGGGGCAAAGCACGAGAGGCACGATTCAGTAAGCGTGCGGCGTTTGTTTCGCGGTGTGACGTGGTTGCCAAGTACTATGAATGTTTCAATTCGGTAGATCGCTTCAACTCTCTGCGCCACGGGCACCGAAGCATGAATTTGAATGTCGTTGTGCGGGATTGGAAAGTTAAAGATTTCTTGATTTTGATGGACTTCGTCATGACCAACGCTTGCCTTCATTACATGCACTTCAGTACCACGACCATCTCTCTCTACTTATCTGCGTTCGAAAGGCACCACCAGGCCACGCTTTTTCAAAAATTTAGTTGCAAACGAGCTCTTAACAGCCAAAAAAGCCTCTGCGATTGATTGGGCTATGCTGAGCCCGGCTAGCGAGAACCTCCGAGGTCCCGAACCAAACCTTCCTCACACGAAATTAGCTATGTACCCTCTGGTGGATATGAGCGATGCAATACGACGCAAAAGGGAGGCAGGGGAGTCGTGGAATCAATCCACCGCAAGGGCGAAGCGACGCAGATGCAGGGTATGTAAGTTTGTCAAGGGAAGTTCATCCAACGTGATCACATCATTTTATTGTGAGACCTGCGGTCCTGCGATTGCGCTGTGTGGGAGTAAGGGTCGCGGGTGTCATGCGTGGCATATTAAGCATGGAGACCCGAGGAAAAAGAAAAAATGCTTCGTTTGAGGTGATTACTAATGTCGTTTCCAATTGGAAACAGTCTTTTTTGGTACTTAGGTGTGAGGGGGCTGCCTGCGAAGAGAATTTTCCTTTTTAAGTTGTGTATTGAATTTTTCATGACTTTATGTCCAGTTTGTTCATAATATAAGCAATTTTCAATAAATAAATATCATTTTATTATTTTTTCCTGTGGTGGAAAGTAAATTAATATCGTTTCCAATTGGAAACCGGGCCCGGGAACTTAAACAATAGTTCAGTTTAATGAGAGCTTGAGAACGGATAGAGCAGTGGGATAGAGTAGCGTCTCACTTCGTATGTGGTCAATGTAGGTTCTCTCTCTCGAAAAGAGCTAAGGAGCAATTGAAAAGAGCCATTGAGTAGGCCATTCATTAGAGTGCCCGTTAGGATGACCCCAAGACTAAGGCACAGATAAGAGCCGAGGTGCGAAAGAAGTTGTTATGGTTGAAGGATGGCATGAGAGATTACATGTTTGTGTGGCGAACTATCACGTATTTTACAAACTTTTTTCACGAGCTAGAACGAAATATTATCGGTATTTGCGGACATAAAAGCAGAATCTTTTGTGTTGAGAAGTGTCGAGAGTAGTGTACATGTGTTGTTACACCTTTGTGTACTGTCTGTGGCGTTGTATGAGTATGACATTGTGTTCATTTTGTGTTTGGTATTGGCACTTTGGTTGCCAAAAACACAGAGAGAGAGACACCCTTATTCCGTCCGCACTTCGTTTTGTTTGGTCGTCGAGTGGGCGTTGGGGGAGAGAATATCAGAAACTTGCTTTTTTTATCAGACTGGCGTCCTTCCCGGACCTGTCCTTCCAGCTCCCAGTTCAGCTCTCAGCTTTCAGCTTCCAGCTCTCAGCTTCCAGCTTCCAGCTCCCAGTTCCGGCTTCCAGCTTCCAGTCCTGCTTCCAGCTTCCAGTTTCAGCTCTCTTTTTCTTTATGTTATTTAGCAATCATGGCTTGTCCTGGGCAAGACTTTAAACTGCATCCAGTTAGAGTAGTTAGAATGTTAGCAACATATACTTTCATTCAGAATAAGGACTCGACGTGTGTGGGTGCCCTTTACACTAGTATAGACTAAGTTCATTCTCTTTTTCCTCTTATACATATTTTCTTTCTTTGGATGGATAGAGAGTAAGAAAAGCTAGCTAGACGAGTAGGTCTATAGTAACTAATCTAAGCATTAGATAGTGCGTGCGAGTGTATCATACATTTTGTTTTAGAGGGTATGTACGAACATAGGCTCAAAGGCTCTTAAGTCTGCATATCTTCAATAACATTTTCCTAATTTATTTTGCTTTCTATATTGCTTAGTCTTGGTGCTATTTTGTTTAAGAGTTCTCACTTATTTTGTTTTGTAGTGCGTTTGTGTCTTAACATACTGTTTCAATATGTATTTTTGGTGTCGATATATTATGCCTCGTACGTTTGCATTATATCTATACGTGATGCTGATGGATGAACATCATAATGTGATTACACCTGAAGCTTGCATCTGGTGATAACATTAGTGACTTCGACTCTGTTGAGGCACTATTAACGGAGTCCCTATTCGCAGGTATTGTAGTTAGATACTTGTAGAGACATGCAAACATATATTCATATTTCTTGTAGGTTCCTTTATGTGCAAATCGTTTTGGGCTATGTCAGAAATAGACATAAGCATTTACGACCAGTCGCCAAGCTCGACGGTGTGTTCCTGAAGACTGAGCATGGTGGTACTCTGGGTTTGACTGTCAACAAGGATGCTGAAGATTGAATCATCATAACGTCTGTAAGTGTTTCTTCCATGCCCGAAAGCTTCGATCACTGGGACCGGCATTTGGGGACCGATAAAGTTGCGTACTACATGGCTATGACTGGAAATCCTCTGTCTCCAGATATAGCAGTGTCTGCCGCTCATGTTACTGACCGGAAGCAAGGCTTGCTTCTCGCTCTAGAGAAGCACACCCCTACGTTCTTTTCGTTTGCAGGTGTGAGGCATATAGTGGAGAACGTCAAGCATTCGATTTTCATGAACCAAGATATCCACCTGCTTATCTGGAAAGCTGGTAGAACATCATACCCAGCTTCGTACACCAAAGCTCTGGAGGAACTTCACGCTATCGATTCTCGCATTTTCGATTACCTGACCCAACCATCGTTAGCTGAAACATGGGCGGATTGTACACTGTCAGGAGCTCGGTTTGGAGATCTGACTTCGAATAACGCTGAGACAGGCCAGTCTCTTACTGTCAAGCTGCGGGAGCAGAATGTTCTCCAGCTGCTGTCTGCTGTCGTCAATATGACTGCCTCGAACTTCGGGAAAGGAAGGAGAAAGCTATGGCATTGGACGTCAAGAACATCGGAACTCCTGTGACTAGGAAAGAAGTGAAGGAAGTTATTACGAAAAGCAAGGAGCTAACAGGTATTGTCTACGACAACGCGGGCAAAGTCTGATAAACAGCGAAGACTTGAAGAATCAGTTCACGGTGGACATTACCCTTGGACACCAGGACTTCGCTTGGCCCCGGGAAGAGAATCACGTTCCTTCACTGCGTCAGATGTGCATTTGCTGCGGGATTATACGCACAAGCTATCTCTGCGAACACATGGCTTGGGTTGCTCTGCACTGTAACATCGATCCTAACAGCATCATCATGAAGTGGCGTACCAGCAAACATACGCAATCCCTGCAGTAATTCTATCAAAGCAGTGTCTTCCTGAGAACGACACAGAGCTCGCTAGTCTTGTCAATTCTGAAGATGGGCAGGCAAGATTGCAGGAAACGTTGCGCTGCTTAAATGAAGGTATTCCAGTTGAGACCCTGCCGGAAGGGCGTGTGTCCCCTCCATCGTTCATGCTACATCCTCCCGTTACGCAGAAGAAGCGTGGACGTCCAGTCAAGAAGCGTAAGGTAATGCCACCCCCACCACCAACTCCCCCCCCCCCCTCCCCAGTTCCTACTCCCTCCATCCACCTACACACATCACGTACCCTAGGTACCCTCCCCTCCCTTCCCCCCCCCCCCCCCCCCCAAGTGCATATTATTTAGAATGACGCATACATACATATGCACATATACAATCACATCTCCCTCTCTCTCTCTTATATCCATTGCATTCCATTATTTTTTCTTGATCATGGCTGCTATAGGAGAAAGGAAAGAGAAAGAAGAAGAGAGTTACTCGCTGTTCTAGGTGCTACAGCAATGAACATAATGCGAGAACGTGCAGGTAAACAGTTGCCAGCACCCAAGATACTTAAGCTTGCGATGCGAGATTAGGTGTGTTACAATGTAAGCAAATGTGCTGTAAGTACTAGCTAGCTATAGTGTTCTTTATAGCTACTAGAGCTAGCTATGGTGCTAGCACGCGTAAGTGGTAATTAAAGTGTGTGTGTGTATGTGTGTGTATGTATGTGTGCGTGTGTGTGTGCACGTGTGTGTGTGTGTGTGTGTGTGTGTGTGTGAGTGATGGAGAGAGAGATCGAGAGAGAGAGAGAGAGAGAGAGAGAGAGAGAGAGAGAGTATGTGTGTGTATGTGTACGTTATTGCAAGGAATTATCATTAAAAACACATACAACCGCTGTACATGTATATGTACTATTAGTAATTAATATTAGTACTAGGTAGTATATTGTCTATGTGCATGCGGATGCAGGCCGGCATCCTCCGGTGCCGCCCGGCATCCACTTTTTAGTGACTAATTTTTAAAAAATTCTCCCGAGACAACCGGAGCTGTTTTTGTGAAAAAAACTCTAATAAAATGTAGGAAAAGTTCCTAGAAATCGACTGGTAAAATTTCAGCTCAGTCTTTTGAGTCGAAGTTATTTATTTTTTTTTTAAGTGCTGACCCTCAGGCTGCCTTTTTTCCACGTGAAGTCGTTTTTTGGCACCAAGATGGAGGTGGGTGACACCCTGTCAATTCCTGTTGCAAAGTTTGGGAGTGCATGTGCCAAAAAAAAATCTGGCTTCTTATAGGGACATTGTGGCTTTGGGGAAGCTGAAAGAAAAAGAAACAAAACACCAAAAAGCTCTTGTTACCATGCGTTTTGATGAGAAGGATTATTTCATGAGAATCAAGAGTTGCACACCATGCCCCTCGCATGAGGGGTCGAGTTACAAGTTCATAGATGGGGATGGAGAAGAGGTGGACGCAGTGGTTTCTGAGGACAAACAGGAGGAGGAGGAGGAGGAGGTAGAACAGAAAGATGAGAAAAAGGAGCAGGTTCGGGAAGAGAAAAACTAGGAGGAGGAGGAAGGTGGTGACGATGAAGGCCCCCCGTATACAACCCCAGCCCCTACACAGCCCAGCAAGTAGAGGAGGAGAAAGCAAAATTGTTGCAAAAGGGATTTGAATGGGTGACTGGAGCAGCGATTGACCTCGACACAAGGCGAAGTCCAGCATGGATTCTCTTTTTGATGTCGCCCCTCTCTCGTTCTTCTCTCATTCTCTCCTTCTCCTCTTGCTTCTTGCACTATTCCAGTAACCCTCACACTCCCCAACACTTTTTCTATCTTTCTATGTTTCTTGTTTTGAATTATGTTTTGTATTTGCAGAGAGATTTGAGAGAGAAAATAAAGTTTCAAGACTTGTTTTCGTTGTTGCTTTTTTGTTAATCATGGTGTCAACTTTGCCCCCTGTTTTTTAGCCACTTGCCATTTTGTGTGTGTGTGTGTGTGTGTGTGTTTGTAGACACTTTATGCATTTTTTCCCAACGTCGATGGTACCGACTATACTGACCCTCACTTCGGCAGAGCTAGCCAAGAAGCACTACCCCCGGTTGCGAGTCCCATTAACAGAGGCAGAGTTTTGGAGTTTCGTGGGCATCCTTATCAAGATTTCCTTGGCTGATGGGGCGCAGACGGTGCCATTGGTCGAAAACGATTGAAATTGGCACAGATGGGCTACCGGGGGATGATTTTGGGAAGTTAATGGCCTAATCGGTTCGATGCAATTTTGAAGTGCCTAAGGCTTGCCCCCCCCCCCCCCCCCCTACAGATGCAGACCCTTTTCTACCTATTCGTGCTTTTGCAGAGGCTGTTGGTAACAAGGCGGAGTTGTCCATAGTGCAAGGGGGGGGGGGGGGGGGGGGGTTTTACTGTGGACGAAAGCATGGGACAGTATACTGGCGAGGGGATGCCTGTGCAAATGGTGGTCCCAAGGAAGTCTATCCCTGTTGGAAGGGAGTACCACACGGTGTGTGACGTGGAGTCTGGGATCTGTATCGCCATGGAAATGGTGGAGGGGCAGGCGAGGGATAGGCAAAAAGAGTTTGTAGCAGCTCTGGGGGTTACCACCGCCACTACTTTTAATTACGATTAACTAAGCCTTGGTGGGGTACGGGACGCATTGTTATCGGAGATTCGTGGTTTGCGTCTGTAAAAATTGCCATGGAGTTGAAGCAAAGGGGGTTGGATTTTGTGGGCATGGTGAAGACTGCACATTCGGGGTTTCCAGTAAAGTTACTTCATAGCTCAAGGGGGGGCCAAGGGGGATTTAGCCTCAGCTGTATGCGAAAAGGATGGGGTAAAGCTGCTCGCAGTCAACCAAAACGACCATAATCAGCAGCAAATTATTGCCACTTGCTCTACTACTTTGGCGGGTACACCTCGTAATGCGCGTTTTTCACAATCTATGCCACGGGTTCCGCGCTGCCAGGCCGTGGCCTTGTACTGTTCAGCTTTTAGCGCGGTAGATGTGTTCAATTCTGCTCGTCACGGGTCAAAGTCCCTTAATTTATCTATTGCCACTCATAATTGGGTGAAGGTCGATTTCCTAATTTTGCTCGACTTTATTATCACGCATGCGTAAAGGCATTACCTGAAATTTTCGACAACAGTTTTAGCCAACCTTAATTTAATGAAAGGAGATAGCAGGCCAGGCTACTTTAAAAGCCTGCTTGCCAAGCAGCTGTTGACGCAGGTGAATGATGCTGAAATTGATGCTAAGTATCTTCTCCCCCCCCCCCCCCGTGCGGTAGAAGGTAGTGTTGACCCTACCCCCCCCCCCCATGCATGTTGCTGTCCAGGTACGGGCCCACGGTCCAGGGGGACAAACTTAGGAAGAAGCAGGAGGCAGGTGAGGCATTAAGGGGTAGTACGGGGAGTGCGAAGAGGCGTAGATGTCCTGTGTGTCTGTATGCCTATCCAGAAAAAAAGGTGAATCACACCGAGTGGTTCTGCGCGACTTGCGGCCCTGACTTGCCCCTGTGCAACTTTGCAGCACGTGGGTGCCACGCCTGGCACAAACAATACGGAAAGCCCTCCAAAAACAAGCGTAAACGCACCCATTGACGCTCTTAAACTCTGTGTTGCAGGTGGGCATCACACAAAAAATGACTAAGTCTCGGGGGGGGGGGGGGGGGGGGGGGAAGGACACTGACCGAGCGGTAATATTAATAGTTGTATTAAATTTTTATTGATTTTAATATCTGAAATGAAAGATTTAATATTAATTTTAATAAAAATTTTGAAAAATATTTTTTTTTTTTAGTGACTTTGAAAGTGACTTGAAATGGATGCCGGGCGGCATCCATGCGCATACACATAGACAATATATATGTATGTATATATCGATCCGCGATATCTATGCTGTATATATTCAATAAAATTATAAAATAATAGTAAAATTAAAATTTTAGCACAAATAATACTGCATCAGTGACCGTTACGCATCAATTGTAAATAAATCAAAGTGTGGCAATGGAACCATGAGTCGACGTCACTGAACAGAACTAGTTAGGATGAATGTTAAGTATATGAGAAAGTCTTCGAATTCCCACATTATTATACTTGGACCTGCCGAAGTACGGCTTCATTTACCCCCCCGGAGGGGTAAAATATTGTTATTGTAAGTAATTAAAACAGGCCCACGTTCACACGACGGAAATATGACATATTTTGCTACTTGCAACTCGTGCTGGAAAAAAAAACCTGACAACAAACAACGACTGGGAAGAAGAAATGAAGGGACGAAAAGAATGACAGGATTGTTTGCAGGATCCCGTGAGCCAAGATGGAAGAAGGGTGGCTTTGAAACAGGTCAAGTTGTAAAAGCCAACCGGTGAGGTGCCGCGCCAGTTAAACGCGAACCGTTCCAATGGGACAAACTCAAAAATCCGAAGCATGAATTTCAATGAAACAAAAATATGTCATATTTTTGAAGTTTAATGATTACAAAAACTCGTAGTGATTACCGGTTGGCAACAATGAACAAAGCTAAAGAATGCCCGAAAACCCTACATCCGAACCCAAGACCGGATCAACCATCATCAAAGCTGTCAATGTAAACTAAAAAACAACGTGCACTACATTGTGTTCTGCTGGGAGGAAGAAGAAGCCCCCGACTGAATGTCCTCAGAGAACCGAAGCTGCCGTGTGGACGCCCGGGCGCCACGTGCAGCTCTGCGCTCAGGAGGCCTCAAAGACTGCTGCACTGAGGAGGCGACCGTAGATGCTGATTCTGAAAATTGGGACACATCACTGTTAGAACTGTCGGAAGTGTCTCCTGTTTCGCTCTGCGCCATGCCGTCAGTGTCCTCGCCGTCAGAAGCAGGTGCCTCACCTCGGCGGCGTCTTCGGCGAGGGCGAGGCAAAATGCAGTTCTGGGATGAACGTGCCTTGCCATCCGGCGGCTGATCCCCAGAAGATATGGTGGACGATGTACTACTGAGACTAATCACACCTGACTCCACACTGCCCGACAGGATAAAATGGAAAATTTTCTGCAGATTTTTTTGCAGAAATTTCAACGTTATTGGAACTTTGTCCTAACATCATAAATCATTGTCATATTGATAGTAGATGATAAATATACATTTTTTTTGAAAAAATTCAAATCCTCAAACAGGGGAAACGTTTAACGGTTGGATTTTGTGATTGTGAGCAAAAATCATCCGCCTCTAAGTCGAAATGTAGGCAAATGATTTTTACGTGGTTTTTTCACACAAAATCATCAGTTTATTGTAGTAAATGATAAATATATAATTTTTTGAAAAAAGTTTGAATTTCAAGTAGGGAAACTGTTAACGGTTGGATGTTGTGAATGTGAGCAAAAATCATCCACGCTCTAAGTCAAAGTGTAGGCACATGATTTTTACGTGGTTTTTTAACACAAAATCATCAGTTTATTGTTTTTGAACAATATTAATATATAGAAAATATAATATTTAAATAGTCAAATTCAAAAATTTGAATATGATAACGGTCTAAGTCAAAGTATAGGAAAAGTGACACAGTGACAATTCCCTGGTGGCGTCAGGTGGCAGGAAACACCTGATTTTTGTGGTGGCATGATTCTGGGTTTTTTTGGCTGCCGAACTTTGCTGCTTTCCCCTGCGAAATTGGCCGGTCCGTTTCGGTCGGAGAAAGTGGCATTCGACAGTTCAGGCGAAGCTCTATCAGAATATTGCAATAAAAGTTTTTCTGGTGGGCGGTGGCACCGGACCCCACCCACAAGTGCGGGTCCACTTATTTTTAGAATAATAATACCAGCCACGAATTTTTTTGTAAAAAAATAAATCTGACCGCAGCAGCCGCCGTAGCAGCAGAAGCAGCCACTAGCAGCGGGAGTGAGACTCCTGCCGCGAGTGACTCTCAGCCGCAGCAGCAGCCGCAGCAGACTGTCGAGCCGACCGCAGCAGCCGCCGTAGCAGCAGAAGCAGCCACTAGCAGCGGGAGTGAGACTCCTGCCGCGAGTGACTCTCAGCCGCAGCAGCAGCCGCCGCAGTTGGACCTGAGACAAGTATGACATGATTTTTTCATGAAGTCACTGTGCTTCCGTAAAAATGATTAAATATTGTTATCTGATCAGTAGACAATTATAATGGAGTAGTCTAATTATTTAATACTATTATTTCAATAACTGTTGAAGATATCCCCCCCTCCCCCCCTCCCCCACCCGGGCGTACGCTCAGCTTTACGAGTGGCAAGTAATTTATTAAAACAGTGCTTGCGTAAAAAAACATGTAATGATGTATTAACATTAGTATCACCTGATATTTGTCTATGCATGCATTAATATTATTAATGTGTTAATATTGCTATTAACATCCCCCGGCTTGTATACTTATACATTATTAATAAGTAATTAACAGTGAAATAAATCTTATGAAGTTTAATCGTTTCACAACCCCGTCAAGGGGTGCGGCGCACTGATTTGCGTTTCTTGCTGGAGCTGTCAGACTTTGGTTTTCGTTTCGACTTGCTGCTGCTGTCGCGAGCATGCTTCTTGCTGGAGCGGCATGCCTCCGGAGAACGAAATTTATCCTCCTCTTCTGATTCCTCACTTCCCTCCGACTCGGACTCAGACTGGGAACACTCGACGTCGGAGCCTGAAAGCGTGCCGTCGGATGATTTTCGCGAGCGCTTGGACGATTTGCTTTTGCTGGACCCCGAGGAAGCATCTATACACACCACAAACACTTTACTGTCACTGAGATTCAGCCCCCCCCCCCCCCCCAACGCAAAGAACAAGGAACGTACTTTCGACTTTCAGGGCAAGAGTTTTGTTCTCGCGCTTCGTTTCTGCCAGGTCCTTTGCTAGCTTATCTCCCCGCTCCTTGTGGAAGTTGGCTTGTGCCTTGAACTCTTCCGCCTCGATCAGGAGGTTGTCCCGCTCCTCCACCCCTTCTTGCGCTTCCTTGGGACAGCATACATCAAAACGTGTGGTGAAAGGCGCCAACAGATAGACTTCACTTACCCCTTTTTTATCAGCGATAACTTTTTTCTTGTACTCCCGAATCTGCCGCTCTTTATTGCTGAGCGTCTAAAAATAACAACAACAAAAAAAAAAGAACACTGAGACATATAGTCAAAAGAATACCAATCTCATAATGAACTTCTTCAAGATCTGGATTTCCTCCATGGCAGTCGATAGCTCATCTTGAACTGCAGCAGTGTTGGCAATCTCATTTTGGACCTGCTCAAGAAGCTCGGCGTTGGTGCTTCCCACCTTCTTGACCTCATTTTCAGAGGCAGCTGCCTTGGTCTCAAAGCCGACATAGTCACGTCAAAGTCAGCTATCTTCTTCTTGGACTCTGCAAGGTCGGAGGCCGCGCGGTTGGACACACTCTTCTCATGCAGCAACTTAGCTTGAAGGACTGATACCTCCGACTTGAGGGAATTGTTGGCTTGAATAAGTGTGTCCACTTTGGACTTCAGAGAATCGATCTGCTGGGTGGCGAGTGCCTTTTCCTGCAAGGCGAGTTGCAATGACTGAGTACTGGAAACAGAGGACTCCAATTGAGGAGACGTAGATGCCGACGGAGGTGAATCGACGCCGCACTGCTGGTGCGACTTGTAGGCGTACTTCGTAATCCGGTCGGTCATTTTGCCCTGAGTGGCGGGGAAGGCGGCGTCCCAGTCGCTCTTGAGCTCACCTCAACACAGGTATACAAGAGCCGAGTAAGTATCAATCATGCCAAGCAAACAGT
>WBZZ01001722.1:205000-242500 GCA_019918135.1 Paulinella micropora
ACGGCCTTTGCCGGTGCTAGCTTCGCCAACACTCTGTTCGACTACGATCCTAAGCCTAGGATGTTGGCCCTTGACACATATGGCATTGAGTTTTATCTTGCTGAGCAACATCCGAGCGGCGACAGGAGGATCAAGAGCGGGTCATTGTTTGTGTTTTATGTCACTGCTAGTAAGGTGTATTCCGAGTATGTGAATCGATATTTTGATTATGTACTGCCTGAGTTGGACCGCAAGGTAAGGTCGGGTGAGCCGGATGTTAAGGCCAAAACCATAAGGTCACAGGAGCAGCTCTGTTTGGCCTTTCAATCAGGTGATGGCGACGTTTGGCAATGCCGGAAATGCGACCCTCCTTCGTATCACGCAGTCAAGAGAGAACACAGAGGGAGGAAACATGTCTGCAGGAGCAAACAGAAGCCCAGCAAAGTCAAGCAAGAGAGTGCCAACTCAGCTGTAGATGGGGAAGATGTGGTATCTGCGTCTCTGTGCGATCAGCCAAAGCGACTGCAACGCAATTTGGAAGTTTTGAATGAGTACCGAAAACAGAGGATGAATTTCTTATTGGTTTGTTTGGTGTTCCGGCAAGCTATTCAGAAGAGAGTTTTGTATCCTCCAAGCCGCAACAATTGCACGTGCGTGCCTCTGTTTTGCAATTGCCCGCATAGGTACCAGCTGTTTGCTTTGTATTCGTTTTGTTTGGGTTGGCGCCCACATTTTTTGTTCTATGTTTGTGTCCTGCTCATGAAGAGCATGACAGAGACATAGAACACATCTTATTGAATTCAACATTTTATAATGTAATTTATTTCGTGACTGTTCAGGACACCGGAATTTAATCCGCTTCAGCAGCTCCGGTTTTTGGTAGCTGAATTAAGATTATGGTGGTACAAATTAATAGGGTCTTTTTTGCCTTCTCCGTTCCGTTTGTCTGAGTGGAAGGTACTTGTAACTCCCCCAATCCGATCTGAGTTTACGCGCGTGACTAATCAGATGTGGATTGAAGACAGGGCTACTAAAGTACGGGGTAAGTGTCCTTACTACGGGAAATTGAAAAGCCTGTGCAAGCGGCTCGCCTGTCTGCAAGAGCGTGAACATAAGCTGAGCAGAGAATCGCGCTCTCTCTGAAGAGGAGAAGGAAATGAACGATATTCCGGTTGAGATGAAGAAGATCGAACACCACATTCAAGCGAAGCAGAAGAATAGAGAATTTTACGACGAAGACTTGAAGAAGGTCGCTTCTTACTTGTCTTATCTTTTGATTGTTGTTGACTTTTCACGCATGAATGTTGGAGGCGGCGGCACCGAAGACGTGAACGATTGCATTGCCGTGCTAATCCACGGCGACGGATTGGGCGGAGTAAAAAGGGAGTATGTTGACAGATTTCCGCACCCGTCTGATGAAAATGTCAATAACGACTTCTTCTTTTTTCGAGACTGGTTCGACAACATTTTGGAGCGACGAGTTCGGCTCATCCGGAATCCGGTGCAAGTACTTATAATCTTGTGGTCGGATGGAGGGCGAAAGCATTTCAAGCAAAGGTATGCTTTGGCTGAATTCAGCCTCGTCTTGTTCAAGCATCCTTGGTTATCCTCAGCTGAGTGGAATTTCTGGGCGTCTTACCACGGTAAAGGCTTGTGTGATTCACACGCAGGTAAGGTGGCGCAGGCGGTGGCCTATGAGGCGTTTCATAACGATTTTATCTGGCAAACCGCTCGCGACCTTGCTAATCTTATCCAATCTAATCTATCCAATTCTACTCCAATGTTTCTGCAGGCTCCCATCAACAGAACACCTGAACTCAAGCACAAAGTCTGTGCTATTCCTGATCTGTTCAAACTTCATTATTTTCAAGCAACTTTGGAGCTAGGAACAGTGAAAGTAGCTAATTTTAGGGACG
The DNA here is from genome assembly GCA_019918135.1 of Paulinella micropora. Taxonomy (NCBI): domain Eukaryota; phylum Cercozoa; class Imbricatea; order Euglyphida; family Paulinellidae; genus Paulinella; species Paulinella micropora. The sequence goes on from WBZZ01001722.1 coordinate 206,896, forward strand.
ATGCAAAACGTCAGACATTCTTTTTTAGGGATGATAGCTCGAACCTGCGGCCACGACCTCGTTGGCAGCCTTCGCAAGCTGCGTTAACAGGTCTGGGACTGCCACTTCCCCCCTTGCCACCCCCACCACACCCTCAAGCACGGCAGCAGCCTCAGCATGCAGCAGCTGCTCCAAATCGAGAAAGGAGAGGAGGGGGACGAGGACGAGCAGCTGATAATCGTCGTGGTAGTGGACGGCGTGGGCGTAGTGGACGTTAGTTTCTTAATAAATTTTAACGTTATATAATTAACTTTAACTTAGACCGTTATCATATTCAAATTTTTGACTTTGAATATTTAAATATTATATTTTCTATATATTAATATTGTTCAAAAACAATAAACTGATGATTTTGTGTTAAAAAACCACGTAAAAATCATGTGCCTACACTTTGACTTAGAGCGTGGATGATTTTTGCTCACATTCACAACATCCAACCGTTAACAGTTTCCCTACTTGAAATTCAAACTTTTTTCAAAAAAATTATATATTTATCATTTACTACAATAAACTGATGATTTTGTGTGAAAAAACCACGTAAAAATCATTTGCCTACATTTCGACTTAGAGGCGGATGATTTTTGCTCACAATCACAAAATCCAACCGTTAAACGTTTCCCCTGTTTGAGGATTTGAATTTTTTTCAAAAAAATGTATATTTATCATCTACTATCAATATGACAATGATTTATGATGTTAGGACAAAGTTCCAATAACGTTGAAATTTCTGCAAAAAAATCTGCAGAAAATTTTCCATTTTATCCTGTCCCTAATCAACGCTTTCGTCTGGATCGTCAACGATTCCGTGTTCAATTGCGGCACGAACAGTCACCAGCCGGTCCAGAACAGTGAGTCGACGACACCGATCCACGTTTTGGGCAAACTTCGGCAACACATCATCCATGACCTCGACCTTGAGATCGAAGGCAACAAGTCTTTGCTTTATGTCTTCTTTCGAATCCCAGTCAAGGGCTGCCCCGGCTGGGTACATTCTCGCACGGTCATGAACAATGTCCTCGATCAGATCCGACAAGAAGTTGTAAGCAATCTTGACTTCCTCACCGCGAGGGTCGATCTTTTGGCCTTGGGACTCAGAAGGAGGCGCAACATTGCCTCGACTGTGAGTTACCAGCAACAGGGTCTGCTCGACGTGCTCGACGTCGAATCGCATGGGGTCTGTGAGAGAATGCCTCGCTACGGTGCTGAGGTTTGCTTCGCAACGCTCTTCAGAAAAGATCCGAGGGTCGTGACAAAAAGCAGATCCGAGGGTCGTGACAAAAAGCCCTCCACGCCGGATGCTGGTGGCGCCTCCAGTAGTTGAGGGTCAGAAGGTGCAGGCACAAAACGTGCGAGTACTCGTTAGCTCTGAAGTGGAGAAGGACATGGAGGGCGCGATGCAAGTAAGCAAAAATCTGATCAGGCATGTTCTCCCTGATCACGCAGCCGAGATCTTGGGCCTGAAACACAAAGAAGAAAAATATAGCATATTTTTCAAACCTCACAAACATGTCTGGCTGACCACTGGCATGAACCACTCAAACAAAACCAGCAAACCTCCGAGGTTGGCCCTCCGTGCAGGGGTGAGCTCTTGATTGAACTGGAAATTGTCGAGAAGGTCGGCTTGAACGTGGGGGTAAGCAAGACGAACGTAGGCCATGATCGCCGAAATCGTCTTGAGTCTAGGTTTGATCCTGAACTTTTTGGAAGGAAAAAGCTCATGCCAAAGGGGCCCAAAAACCTGGCGCTTAAACTCACGCCAAATCAAGACACAAAGGAACTTGTGAACACGCCAATGGCCCAAGAAGATTCCAGGACTTCAAGTGCGACAAACCCCAGCTTCGATCGTACAAAACCTGTGACATCATTTAAAAAAATATGCCATATTTTTGAATGCATGAACAGAATTACTACCTTGTAAATCCGCTTGTAAATGTTAGAATCTACAGTAAAAAGCTGGAAACGCCAAACATCCGAACGGCGATGCTGTAAATCAAGTTTCTCGAGAAGTGTGATGAGGGCATCGTTCGACGCAATGTTCTGGTCCTCCATTCTCAGACCTTTGAAAGCAACCGGTTCATTGCCGGGCCGGGTGTCGACTGACAAGTTAGATTGCAAACAAAGCGGAATCCTGGTGCATTCCTTGGAGACAGAATCATCAAAAAATCGTTTGAAATCTCTGTTGTTGGTTTGAAGCTCTCTCATGTTAGCTCGGGTCAAGGCAACGACCGCGTCGTCAAACAAATCCTCTGGAAAAGCATCGACCTGGCCCGCGCGAAGCACCATGCTGGGAGGATTCTGGCGCTGAGATTTCAGAACTCCGAAGACAGTCCAGAGGCCGTTGTTGTAGGGGCCACTCCCAACGTTCGGCACTCCGACGTTCCGAAACTTCAAGCTGGTTGCGAAGTTGTCGAACCAAGTACTAGACTTCAGGTCGTCGGCTCGTTTCTCCTCCACACTGAAAACAACAACAACAACAACAACAACAACAACAACAACAACAACAACAACAACAACAACAACAAAATGCAACCAGTTTGAGTGGTTTTTCCACTCTGCCTGGTCCCTCTGGACAGGGCACAATGGAAAAAACAAGTAACGAAGCTTCAAGGGTCAGAAGAAGAGCATTGGAATGCAATTTTAAAGCGCAAGAAATTGTAATTGCATGCCAGTACCCTCCGCTAAATGAGAAACAAGTTTCACCAGGGATGACGCAGCGCAGAAAAAAACAGCTACTTGATTTTTTTCCGTGCTGCGCACCCAGTTTGAGGGGTTACGATACTCTGCCTGGTCCCTCTGGACAGGGCAGAATGGCGAAAACCAGTAACGAAGCTTCAGGGGTCGGAATCCTCCCTCAAATGAAAAACAAGTTTCACCAGAGAAATTCTCAACGTAATTGACAACAAAATACATTTGTCAGATCTCAATTACCTTGAGACATCCAGCAACACTAATTTGACAGACAGGAGTCCGAAGACGACCAGCAAGAGTTTTAGTTGGTGCTCGTCTTCCTTTAAAACATAAGTTTTCAAGGAAGGAGAACGAACTAGTAACCAGCGTAGACAGCGGCGAGTTCTCTACAATATCTTTGGACAATCTTTTACCCAAAAATTTCAAAGAGAACTAGCAAAAAACAGTTCATCCGCAGAGAACCGAGTTTTCTGTGATTAGGCACACCGAGGATTTTGCAGGAGTTAAAGTACAAGTAATGCAAGGAGTTGTACTTGTGGTTGCGGAAAACATTTCAGGCAAGAAAAATATGCCATATTTTTGGCCACTACACATGCTCAAAGCTAACCAAGGTAAAATTTTGAAGAGACAAAAAATATGGCATATTTTTCAGAACAATTGATGATCATCCAGGCGTGACGGAGGGGGGAAGGAAAGAACCTGAGAGATATCTTGATTTCCTGAAGGCAAATTTTGCGGCGGCGATCAAAGCTCCTGATCGGAATCACTCTTCCAAACGATGACAAAACATCGAGTCCTTCCTGCTTAGTCCTCGATGCTTGAGTTCAAGGCACAAGTCAAGCTCCGACTGGAGAAGACGCTGACCCTGTTGAAACATGACGAAAGGAAGGAAGCACGAAAACGCTTGTCTGCCCTCCGACAAAAGAACTTGGGCGTCATGTTCTTCAATTTTGCGAAACTGACCATTCTGGTGCCTGACATGCGCTAACTTGTGCCAAAATCTGTAAAGTCTGTCAGGCGCGAACATTTTCACCCAAGCCTCGAAGCCAAAACCCATGAAATCGCCTGACCACGAGTGACCACAAGAGAAAAAAAATGCATTGAACGTGCTACAGGCAACTTACTGGAGACAGCTTTCTTGATTTTCAGGTCTTCTGCGAACGTGTTGCAATCAGGAACAAAAGGAGTGCCCTAAATCGATTTGCCACTGCAACGAAGTGGCTTCTCAGCGCAGACAGGTAACCTCGCCTAAGAACCTAATATTGTCACACACACACACACACACACACACACACACAAAAAAAAACAGAAGTGGCGAGAATGGTTTTACAAGGGCTGTCGGAAAACAGAAATATGGCATATTCCGACACCGGACCCTTTTCAAACAAATCCGTCCGGAAAAAAGGGTAAAAAATCACTTTCAAATGATGTCTCAGAAAAAAATATGGCATATTTGCCAAAGTGAGCCGGTTTGAGCCGACACTCGGTGCCACCAAGGCACAAAAACCGGTTTCGGACGTCAGTTTTTGGGGACGAGTGGCCGGACTGGGTCCGTTTGCAATTTTTGATTGCATTTCACCATATGAGGGTGACTTTCCGTCCCTATCAAATAAAAAAAAAAACACATGTTTTCAGGCCTAACTTAATTTTTTCTTGCTTCGTGACCGCATCCGGTCAACTTGAGCACTTTTGTTCAGGTGTCTAGATTGTTGCACTCTCAAAATCGCTTTCCGAACACTACATCATGGGTGGTTTCTCTGTCGACAAGTCTTACATCACTTACAAATGGTGGATCACACCTGAAATGAAGCTCATTGTCTCTGAGCTGGAGCTTGGAGGAGAGCATGGGAGTGATTGGACGGGTCAAGTCGAGAGCTCTTTCGATCTCGGTTTTGTGTGGAAGTTTGCGTTTAAGCCAAAAGGTGCTACTAGGTACCAGTACAACCCTCGACTTTGGCACGTTCAGGTGTGGGTCAACGACACAAGCCAAGAGGAAGGTGGAGACTTCAAGACGTTTGCCTTGCTCGATGAACTGTGCCTCACTGACGCTTACTACGTGGGCTGGCCTGCGGATGTGACCTGGGACGAGAAGTTGTACGACATGTTCTCCAAAGGCCCAAACGCGCCAGCTCCTTCAAGTCAGCAAGCTCTCTCTCCTTTGTTCTAGTTGTTTGTTATTGCTTTGTGTCTGTTGTTCTAGTTGTTGCTTGAATTTGAACAAGTTTCAATTATGGGCTGTGAGTTCATGGTGGCCATGCTTGCCCAAACTGTTTTTTTGGCTTCGTGTCACTATGATTTTTTGTTTTTGCTTGTGGGTGTAGGGGCTGCGAACAATTACCTCAAGCAATTTCAAAGAGAGATGGATGAGGATGCTAAGGTCTTCAAACAAAAATATGCTATATTTTTCTTGTGAGCTCCAATGTCTCACGATTCTTTGCTCCACTTCGTTTTTGTTTGTCCGTGTCTCAAAAATATGTCATATTTTTCATCCGAGAGACACATCTTCCACCACGACGTCATCATTGTCTCGTGTTGAAAAATATGCCATATTTTTCAACTTAGGATGGTTCCAAGCAGGAGGCCAAGCAGTCCATCGCTGATTCGCAGGTTTCCCCGGCTGATCCTTCCTCTGTTTTCCATCCCAGCAATTCTCTTGCTAGTGCTGCATCCCGCGCCCCGAGTTCTCAGGGCAGTGTTGCAGCTACTGAGGTTGAGGGAGGCGAAAAGGAAGAGGAACTTGCACCCGCCGACCCTGCCCTCGCTCGTCATCTTTCTGCTCAGCTAGCTGCAGGCAGGCCCCAAAGCCTCGCATCTTCAGCCTCTGCTGCCACACAGCCTTCGAGCTCTTCGTCGAGTAGTTCTTCGAGCTCTTCATCGAGCAGGTCCTTAAAATCCACTCCATTACGGTCCATCCCCCCGAACAAAAAACAGCCCAAGGCGGCGGTTGGAACCATCACGCCTCTGGCCAGGGCTCCTCTGCCACTTCCGCGACACCGTCTTCATCCTCGTCGTCTTCTGCCCCACCCCAGCATCCTCTGTCTCCGGCGTCGTCTTTTTCTTCAGCCTCCACACCTGATCCAACTGGAAAGCGCAAACCGGAGGCCTCGCCGGAAGGGTCTGAGCCACCCGAGAAGAAGCGCAGGAAGGGGGAAAAGGGCACGGGCAAGAATGTCTCGGAGGCTGACAGGCAGAAAGCTGAGAAGAATGCGTACATCAAGGGTCAGCCCCCTTTTCTTTTGTTCTTTTGTTGAAAAATATACCATTTTTTGGTTGGTTGTTCTGTGCAGACACCAGAGAGAAGATGAAGGAAGCCGCCAAAGCCCTTGCCAGCATGACTTACAAGAACATGCAGGCCATTCCCGACGCCATCGCTACCCAACCCCACAGGGCAGTGACTGATCGTTTACTCGACCCAGAGCATGTCAAGCAACTCGCCGAGAATTTCAGAAAGTCCTTGGACCCCAACAGGAAGATCCAGTGGGTGGGTTTGATCCAAGATCCGCGCGAAACTATCAATCCCGGAAAGCTTGGGCTGGACGATGCTTACAATCCTCTCTTGGAATCCCCTGATTTCGTCGACGAGAGAGCCTTGAAAGAATTTCAGGCTTGTGGACTCGGCTGGGCTTGTAGAAAACGAAAGGCCCAAGATGGACTTCACGAGCCTGCCAGTCGAGGGCCAGGCCAAGATCAAGAACTTTCTGCGCAAGGCCATCCAGGACGGGAAGTTTCCCCTGCAGGCGATCGTTGGTCTTCATTCCAGCCATGCAATTCAGCAACTTCACAGACAAGAACCTCAGCAAACGAAATTCCAGGTCATTAACGTGGAAGCTCTTCGTTTCGTTCGTTGGAACGATGCAGGTCGTCAATCCGTCAGTTTTCTTGGCGCCTTCGAGAACACTGTTGCTGACGTCCACCGTAAAAACACATTCGGCGAAAACTGCATTTCTGCGCACGATCAAGGTTACGCTGGAATGGCTCGTCTCAAGGACCAGAATTATGCTTCCTGCAACAAGTTTCTGACCTCATGGAAGAGGAACTTCGCCCTTTCCCACAACATCCCCTTGCCGACTTTCGGTTCCATGTGGACTTACGTCGCTTCGAACACCGGTGATCTTTGGAAGTGCTGGCTGAAGCTTCTTTCCCCTGGTGGCGTTCGTTGTGACATGCCTAAGAACCAGGCAATCATGAAAGCATCAACGAACTTCACAACATCCGCAAGGACAAGCCCGGTCTAGTGGAAGAAATGTAACAATTGATTGAGGACCTCCAAGAAGGCAAGCCAAGCGAAGTGAAGCAAACCATGAAGAGGTTTTTTCTGGAGCAGAAAAAGTATGTCTGCCTCATCTCGCTGCAGGACATGATCCTGGACCTTGCTGACAACATGGGGTTTTTTGAAACGACTGTGTTTACGTCGGCAAGAAGTGGAAGGACTGCCTCATTGATTTCGTCCCCCAGCTTGACAACGAAGAAGGCAGGGCAATCCTTAATCGCACTGTGGACATCCTCTACCTGCAGAAAAAGAGGGACCGCGCTCTCCCGGACAACCTGGAAGCTTACGTGAAGACCTGGGTCCAGGCAGCACTCAAACGTCTCTCCGGCGAAGAAGTTGAACAGCCACAGGTTCTGAGACCTCCAGTTGCATGCTCTTGAAGACTTTGTTTGAAATATGTCTTTTTTTTTTTTCGTTTTTTTTGACAGGCACCCAGCTCTGAAGATCAGCAGATCCATTTCGGCAACGCTACGATTCTAGTCCAGGACATGTTCAACATGGCCTCCAACTCTGATCTCGTGCATGGCAATTTTGGTCTCCCTTACTTTTCCATCCATTGAAAATATGCTCTATATATATATATATATATATATATATATATATATATATATTTGTTTTCCTCATTCCTTGTGTTTGTGTCTTGTTTGTTCCAGACCTTCTTTACGCTGACCTTCCTTACAACATTTCCGACCTTGTTTCTGACACTAATGAAATCAACAAGGACAAGGTCATCAAATTGCTGAACCAGTTCGGTGTTGTCGGCAATGGTAACAAGCGCGCCATCGCAATCACCATCTGTCCCAGTACAACCTCTTGGTGGAAGCTTTGCAGCAGTGTGGCTACGGCACAATCCAGCCTGTGTTCTGGTACAAGGAGAAGCACAACTACCAGGGACACGTCCAGAAGTGGATAAAGGCAGTGGAGTGCGTCATGGTGGCAATCTCTCCAGGAACCCGCTTGATCGTCACAACGTTTACTCTGTTCCGGTCCCAACGAAAAAACAGAAAGTCACTGGGAAGCCGGACGAACGAGCCAACGCTTTTGAAAAACCCACGGAGTTGTCCAAACAAATCCTCTCTGATGTTCTTCCCCCGCAGAGCAAGGTGTTGGTTGCTTGCATGGGCTCTGGCTCGGAGGTCATCGGCGCCCTTCAGGCCAACATGGTCGTCACCGGCTTGGACATCGATGCTGGTCAGGTTCAAAACGCCAAGGATCGCTTCCGCAAGTATCGGGAGCCTGGTTCCAAAAAGTGCAGGCCACCCAAAGTAGCTGTGGAAGGAGATCTCCCTGAGGAGAAGGAGGAACAAAAAGCAGAAGAGACGGAAGAAGATTACGACGGGGAGGTCGACGCGACCTTTAAACAGAAAGGTTACATTGGAGGGCAAAAATCTTCTACCCGCGCCAAGTGCTGCGTGTGCGAGGAGAAGTTTGACGTGCGGGATTTTGAGAGTGCAGCTTGCCAGAAATGCAACAGCACGGTGCACAAAGGGCCAGGGAAGACCGGCGCCAAGCTGAAAGATTGCAGTGATGAGTACGAACAATGCGATTACACCTGCGGCGTAAAAGAAGGCGATTGCAACAAGGAGGATTGCTTGTCTGCGGAGGGTTCCTTCTGCTCCCAACAGTGCCACGACGATTGGTATGTCATGCGTCTGCCCCTCTTCCTGCTGCTACCCAGTAATACACTTGGATTCTGGCACTGTTTTCGAAATATGCTATATTTTTCGAAAGTACGTTTTTCATTAAATTGATCGTTTTGTTTCTTGTTTTAATTTTTCCTCAACGTTTTCTTGCCTCCTGACAGGTTCAAGACTTTCTTTCTCGTTTGCACCTGTACTTGTAGTGTGTTTGACGACGTCCGTTCTGGAAAATATGTTATAAAAATCACCTGCAACAGCTCCAGGACTTCAAAAAAGGCTGTCGGTTGTTTTTTTTTTAGACAAAAAACACAGACAAAAAACACATAAAAACACAGAAACCAGCTCAAATGTTTCAAGGACTTCAAAAAAGGGTGTCGCTGATACAACAAAAAAAAACAAAAAAAAAACCATTTAAACAAACACCGCATATATAACATACAACAAAATGAACTACAAAATGTATAGTATTGAATGCGGGTGTGGTTGTGATATGGAATATATTGGCCATACTATGCAGGCATTATCAAAGAGAATGAAAACTCACAGGTGGGAAGGAAAGAATGGTTATGGCGGATCAAAGTTGTATAGACATATGAGAGAAGTTGGAGTTGAAATTTTTGAAATGTATCTCGTGGAAAAATTAGGCAAGGTTGACAAAGAAGAAGCAAGTGCAAGAGAAACCCATGATATGAAAGAAAGAGAGACACAATCAAAAATGGACTAAATGAAAAACGTGGAAAATATGTTGCAAAATGTATTCACAACACAACAGAGGGGTATTGTAAAATCTGCAACAATCCAACAAAATGCGACAAATGCGGGAATACATATGGAGAAATTGGAATGAGGCAACATATAAAAACTGGTTGCGGTGAATTGTTTAAATGTGGCGGACGTCCCGCATTATTTCAAAAAAAAATGGACAAAACAACACACGAGCGATATTGTGAAGGTATAAAAGAAAGGTTGAGAAAAGAAGACCCAGACACATACAAAATCAACCCAGACTATGAACAACATTTACAATACGAATTGGAAAAAGAAAAAATACTTACCTCATTACGACAATACAAAAAAGAAAGAAATGTGTATGTTTCATTTTTGGATTACAAAAAACATTTAAGATTGAAAAAGGAGTGGGAGAATGAAGACAACGAAAAAATTGGGTTGTGTGTTTGGATGGTAATAAAGCAATCAATTTTAATACTCAACAAGTGTTTTTTTTTTAATAATTCAAAATGTAAAAGTTTTGACGGGACAAAACACCAAAACACAAGAAACACGATTTTTGGTTTTTCTGTTTTCCCCTTTTTCCGTCTTTCCGTCTTTTGTGGATTTCGTGCAACATCGTGTTGGCGGTGTTGTGTCCGCTGTATTCGTCAAATTTATCGGCAAAGTTTATTTGCTGGCGGATTTACCCAGACAAAAAAAATGATAATTGATTTGGTTAATTTATTTTTTGGCTTGCTGTTTTGCTTTTACTCGTTCGCTTCTTCTAATTGCCTGCAGTTCATTGTCCTTGACTCGTTTCTTTGGGTATCCCGCTTTTGTTGGTTCAACCCCGCGGGCAATGTCGGCCACGTATCTTGCTTTTGTTGCGCCAACCTTCACATATTCGCGTATTTTGCTGTTTGTTGGTTGTATGCCTTGCTTTTTCATTGCTTGAAAATTGCCAAAGCATCAATCGATTCGGGTGCCATATTCGCATTCAATCCTTCAATTTTGTTTTCCAATTTATTGATTTTGTTTTCTAAATCGTCAATTGCTTGTTTTGCTTGTGGTTCTGTGGCAACTTCGGGCGGTCGCACTTTTACATTCGCATAATATCGGCTGGCCTCGCTGTCTTCAACATGTCCAAGCACTTGTGATAAATACACGCTTCTGTCAATATTACCGGGCGCAAATTGTCTGTAAGCCATCGCGCCATATATCTTTCTTGCCAAATGGCTTGTTGCTTTCTTCTTCAATAATTCTGTCATCCGTCTTGAAATTCTCGCATTAAACTTATTGGTTAAATCTTCGTTTGTTTTTGCTTTGTCTTTTTCGTTCAATCCCGCCCGCACAGCTTCCCACGCACTTTCATGTCTTCGTATGAAATGTGTATGAGTGGCACCTCAATGTCTTTGATATATCCTTTTTTATCTTTGGCCACTTTATCAATAATTATGTAATTTGGTATTTTGGCTTCTTGTGGCGAATCGGTAATCCGCAACACCTCAATCAACCTTCTGCCAGTCGCCAATTGTAAAAGTATAATCAGGTCAACCAATTTGTTGCTTTCGTTTAATTTGTCCATAATACTTGTAATGAGTTCTGGTGAAAAATCTTTAATGTCTTTCAAATTAGCATTACGCTTTTTTATCTGTTTTGTTGCTTTTTGTGTTCGTTCTTCCTCAGTCAATGCCAGTATTTTGTTAATTTGTTTTTCTTCTTTCTCGTGGTGTTCCTTGTAAGCCTTCCGCAACTTGGTTAAATAAGCATCTTTGGTGTTTACTTTTTTAATGTGCTCAATCGTTCCCATTGTCCATGCCAGATTCTTTTTAAGGTTTTTGACACTTTTGCCATATTTCTTTATGAGGTCCACCAACAACATAATCAAACTGGTGCGGTCGCTTCCAGTTATCTTTTTCAATTTAGCGATAAGGTCGGCAGTGTCCTTGTAATCAATTTGTTTGAAATCCATTTTTTTCCAGTGCTATATATTATATGTTTATATATTTTTTTGTTTAAATAATAATTAATTATATATTACAATGTTCAAGTATGTCGGCGGTGTTATCGGTTAAAAAAATATTGTGGGGTTGGCTGTTATTTGTATAAATGCCTTTTTTTAATTGGTTCAACGATATCAGATATTTCATCTAATTTCTCATTTAACCACGGGTAGCCCTTGTCGTGGTTTTCTGTGGCGGTTTGTATTATCTTGTTTAATGTTGAAATGTCTTTATGAAGTTCCGCCGTCTCCTTTGTTTCGTATTGCTTCTTTAAATCGCGCAGTGTCATTCGCAGGCCGTTCAACATACTCAGATTTTGTTTCATTTTCATATGGTATAAAAATAAAGCATTGCTTCCTGCGTATTCGTCCATCGTTTTTCCCCGTGCTTATATATTATATACATTATATATTATTTGTTTAAATATTATTTAATTATATATTACAATGTTCAAATATGTCGGCGGTGTGTATCAACGGTTTGCGGTTGTGTGCTAATCGTGGGCGGTTTATAGGGTATGGTTGCGGTTTATAGGGTATGGTCGCTGTTTATAGGGTATGGTCGCGGTTTATAGGGTATGGTCGCGGTTCATAGGGTATGGTCGCGGTTTATAGCATATGGGGGGCTTTTTATAGCATATGGGGCTGTGCTCGCGGTGTCCGTTCGTCGTTTGGGGCTAATTGTGGCCGTGCCATACCTGAAACCATAGGCGGCCATACCTTAAAAGCACAAAAAAACAGCTACCAATACCTTTTTTAAGGGTCTGGGGCTGTTTGTGGGCTTAAAACCATAGCGACCATACCTACCAGACCATTGAAACCCAAACCGTTTATATATGCCCCTTATCTTTATTATTAATATTTTTTTTTTAAGTATGGTAAGTATGGATTGTATGGTTAGGTTGCTCAAACACTAAGAAAAATGAAAAAAAAAAAAGCTAATTTCATATAATTGAGGAAACCATACCCTTTGTTTAATGGTATGGACGACCTCAACAAAGGTATGGACGCCCGTATATGCTGTCCTTTGGTCGTTTAAGTCAAAAAAAATAATATCAAGGTGTGGGTCATATGCTTGTGCTTAATCGTAGTTGCGGTCGTCGTTCTCATAGTCTGTTTCATCAAATTCACCATCAAATTTCCAATTTTCATCATTTATAAATATACACCATTTCGCCCTACATTCTTCCAATGAAGGCAATACAACAAACATTTTGCGTACGCCCGCTATTGGGTCCTTTCTTCGTTTCTGTTCTAAGTCATCACCTAGTATTTTTTGTATATCTAACCAAAAACCCGTGGTGGTTGTATGGTCCTTTTTCAATGTGTGGGTAAAAGCATTATATATACGGTCTTTCCATACTGTGGTTCCAAACTGCATGGGTGGCCCGTCAACATCATTTATATGCCCGCGTTCCAAACATGACATAAACCATTTATTCACGGCTGACAAGCTGTGTATTTTTTGTTCTCGCAATCCAGCAGTGTTGACAACTTCGCGGTCGTTGAAATCTGATAAATCCCATAACAAAAACGTGTGTGCCAAACGTGCACGGTCAACTCTCAAAATTTCTTTAATTGTATTTACCTTTGTTGCTTCATCCATTCTTGATATTTCGGGGTCTAATTTTAATACTTGAAATCGTTGTTCTGTAATGCCAACGGGCACTGCCCAGTCTTCATTACTCGCCAATACCAAATTGATTAACTTATTAATCCTGTACGACGGCACAAAATTTTCGTTTACACTCATTGTTTTTTCCGTTATTAACTTTTTTAATACACCGCTCGTTGTTTTGTTCCCGCCCCACATTATTTCATCCAAAAATACCAATGATTTATTTGTCATTTGGCCGTTGAAACTGCCCAGCACTTCGTTTTCTGTGCTTGGTTGAAAGTAATATTTTTCGCCGATTATGTCTTTGAATATTTCCAAGATTATGCCCTTGCCACTTCTTTGCGGGCTTAATAACACCAAAGCCATGTTCAATTTAATATGTGGCCGTTGGTATATTGAAGCAAAGATTCCAATCACTTTTTTAAACAATTGGGGATTATTTGAGCACCACCGCATCCGTATATGCTTGAAAAATGGTTCTTGTTGTATTTCTTCTTCGGTATATGGTTTTGCTTTTTTGGCTTCTTCGTATGGTATCGCAAAGCCAGTAAACGTATTGAAAAACCCATATGAATGCGGGAGCCGACCTTCGTCAAGTTCTTTGAAATAATCTGCGGGTGAGTAATTGATTTCATCCACCGTATTTCGCAAAGAAGAATGGACCCACGCATCAAACGGGCATATGGTTTTGGTTGTAAGTTTGCCGTTTTCATCAATCAATTTTGCAGTTGTTATTTTTTTATTGGCATATTCATATATCAATGCTTGCGGGTTCTTCAATTTAAATGCGTTGGTGTCATTAGAAAAAGCACTGTAATATGTGCTTATAATGGTTGGTTTATTAGAATTGACATAATAATGTGATATGCCTTCGCCTTCGTTAAACCACATAGCCATCATTTTTTTTAATTCTGGTATTTTGGATAAGTCGTCCGTTTCTTTGGCTTTTTGTTTAAGCATCTCATACGTGATTTGTTGGTTGGTTGTGTTTTCATAATTTTCAATCTTGAATACATTTTTTAATTTGCCCACACAGTCAGCATCATGGCATCCTAAATGTAAACCATCGCGTCGCCATAGTTATCCGTTTGGTTTTCCTCGCCACCAATCAAGCATGTACGGGTGCCCACTGTTTTAAGCTGTATGAAGCGCTGGTCCCGCATTCCTACAACCTCAACATTGGGTATGCGGTCCAGTATGATTTGCTTTATGTTTTCAAATGTCATCAGCTTCTTGGCGGGTAGCGGTTCGTGTGCTGGTATTTTAATATCGTAAAATGCGGTTTCATCGGGTCGCATAATAAGGTATTCATCAACATCAACATCACAACATTTAACCAGTTTAGCGAGGTTTCCGTGTAAGGTAAGGGATAAATGCGCGGTCCGCTTGCCCTTCTTTATAACTGTATATGGTTCTAAATGCGCGGTTAGCAGTGTATATGGCCAAATCAACAATGTTGCGCAGTTCCATTTCGGGCGGTTTAGGTTGCTCATCAGCGGTTGGGTTGTTTGCTTTCTGTGTGTATGTGTATCTAAATTTCGCAAATTGTTAATCCGTTTCAATCACATAAGAAACACACTGCCAAAATTGCTTCTGTGCTTCGTGGTTAGCAAACACAAGCCCATCGTCGTACGACCAATGGATACTCAGTTTGTTTGCCTTAGAAGACCCCAACATTTTAACCTTGTTTTTTTAAAACTTCAGCCCGCAAGCAGTAAAGCACTTATCCATCAAATCATGAAAAAGGCTTACAACCTCAACATCGTTCATTTTGAGATTGTCGCCGTCAATGTCCGCCACCATCCGCTGTGGCTTACCAGTCATCAATACTTCAAAATATTGGCGGTCGGTTGATGCTTCCAAATGTTCAATGAATTCGTTTTGGCTCGCAAAGGTTGTAAACGAAAAATTACCAAATTTGTAAAGCAGGCCGTTTGGGTCCGCATCTAATGCTTGCTTTTGTTCCTTGTACCACTTTGTGGTTATGGTCGTGGTGTTCGCCATCGTCTCAGGTTTTTGTTTAATTTTTACATTTGTAGGTGTGTTTAATACATAATTCATTTTCATTGGTTTCAGAAAGGGGCATACGGGGGGTTGCTGTCCTCATCATCTTCATATATTATAACATTACAAAAAAAAAAAAAAAAAAAAAAAAAATTAATTATTGTTAGGGCAAACCATACCATGAAACCATGGCGACCATACCCTTAAAACACAAAAAACCCGCCTGTGATATCTTTTTTAAGGGTCTGGGGCTGTTTGGGGGGCTAAATACACGGCGACCATACCTGCCAGACCATTGACAAGCAAACCGTTTATATAAAAATCATAAGTTGTAATCTTTATTATTAATCTTTTTTTTAGAAAGTATGGTAAGTATGGATGGTATGGTTTGGATACTCAAACACTAAGAAAAAAGAAGAAAAAAAAGCTAATTTCATATAATTGAGGAAGCCATACCCTTTGTTTAATGGTCTGGTCGTCTTCAACAAAGGTATGGCTCGGGTGGTTTGCTTACTGTTCGGCGGTTGGGCTTAGATTTTAAGCATGGTGCGGTGTGTGTGTTGACGGTTAGCGGCCAGGGGTTGACGGTTAGCGGTCAGTGGTTGGTGGTCGGTCAAAAAAAATAATCATAATGTGTAATGTATTATTTAATCAGTTTGAAAACGGGCCAAATGGTCTTCATATTCCATTCTTTGTTTGAGGCGGTATATGTGTGCTGGCATTATTTTGCTTTTGCTGTCGTCTTTTATCATATGAATATTTAATATGCGCATTTGAATATCGCTCGCCGTCTTAATCAGTTGGTCGTCATATTCCGTTCTGGGCATTGCATGTTTGCGTGCTTTCAATTGCTTTAATTTGGTTCTGGCTTTTAATAATTTTGCTTTTTCTTGTGGTACGTGGTCGTGTCGTCGTTTGATTAAATGAAATGTTATGGCATTAAGCACGGGCAAATCAACTTCATATGACCTGTCATAATTATCATCATGCACAATATCAGCAAAATTGACCTAATAAACCCTGGGGTCGCGAAACGTACATACAAGCCCCTTTTGCCGTGGGGGTCAATCGCATAATATGCTTATACTGCTCAAAGCATCCGTTGAAAGCCCGCATGGGTAATGGTGTGCGGTTCTTGATATCTTCGCCGTCGTAAATCCCGTGCTTGGTCGTCTGGGTAAACGAAATACTGCCCTTATCGCACAACGACTTCGGCCCGCAATGTTCGCAATCACTCGCACCCAGGTATTCATCAATGAGACCAACCAAAACCCGTGGCAGGTGGTCGTCGGCCTCTCGGTGGATATGGTGCTGTGCGTCTCGTGGGGTTCTTAAAGCATATTTGAGCATCGTGCGGTCTGCTCGTGTAGGTTTGTGTGGTTTGCTTCTCGGTTCCTTGTTTTATATATTGTAAGTATTTGTTTAATACATAATTCAACAAACACCACACACAATGAGCCCCGTTTGTTGTTTGGTCGCGGGTCGTCCTTTTCTTGTCCCTTTCTTGTCCTTTTGTCAGACAGTTGGCGGTCGGCGGTTGTTGGACAGTCAAAAAAAATAATAATATTGTTGGTGGTTGGTTGGTTTATTTGAATAATTGGTGTTCTCGGTATCCCCATCGTTTGTCAAGTTTCATATGCCTCATATACGTTGGCCATCTGTATTCCTTTTTACAGTTTTTAATATGGTTATCTAATATTGATTTTTTGTAATATTTATAACATTTGGGGCATATGGCATTGTCGCCTAGGGTATCAATTAACAAATGACATAATAAGTTTGCCCACATTATTGCCAAATTTCTTGGTCATCAGCTTTGAATATATGAAAAATGGCACGTGGTACATATTAGAAAATATCAAATTTTTTTCACCAAATGCCATTATTGTAGCAATTTGTATATCGTCGCGGGTCAGTGTGTCAGCATAACCCAACCACCGCAAAATGTTGTTGGCTTCTTCTTTTTCTAATGTAAAATAAAACAGGCGGCTGCTTTGTGCTCGTGGTGGTGCTATTTGAAACATAAACCGTATGGCGTTGGCTATTTCGTAAATCTGCTTTGGTTTGTTTTCGCTATAATCACCATTCAACGACAATGCCAATATTGTTTTGTCTTTTGGTTTCATTCCTTTGGTGGTTCCCTGTCGTTCGTGCCTGTAAACTCAACGGCCTCGCGTAGCGTGTATTTAAGCATTTTGTTTGTTTGTCCTTGTTTTATATATAACAAGTATTTGTTTAATATATAATTCAACAAACACCGCACACAAACAACCCCCGTTGATTGGTTGGGCTTGGTGTGTGCTCAATTCAACCCAGCTTGTTTGAATATTTCTTTTATCAATTTTGAAGGTATTTTATATCGCTCATTCAATTGCAAATAAACAATATTTATGTGTTTGGGGTTTTTCGCGTGCGGTGTTTCCTTGCTACATACTGGTTTCAATTCCAAATCAAAGTTATTAAAGAAATCAGTTGGCTTATATCTAACATCGCCATATTGGCAGTATGTTGTGGTCGCCAGGTCAAGTTGTTTCATTGCTGGTTGTAATCGCATCATCGCGTGCGGGTTTTCAATAACGAAGCCCAAATTTTTGTTTTTCTTTTGAAAATAAGATATAATTTTTAATGTTCGCCGTAGTATGCGGTCGCCTTCTTTGCCCTTGCTGGTCAATGCTTTGCCCGTCTTGCCATCTCGTGCTGGGTCTTTTTGAATGTTTACCAAATTTGAAAATGTATTACACGGCGGGCTCGCCCATATAAAGTCGGGTGTCGGCAATTAAACTCAAGAATATCGGCCACAATATCTGGTTTATATTGTGTCAATATCCACAGATATAACCCTATAACCCTTTTTTTTTGGCCACGTTACCCACGGACCCTGTCCCTTTGAATAATTCCAAAATCAGCACCATAACCTGCTGTTTAACTGTATATATTCAAACAAAGACCTAAAAAAAATTATATAAATATTATATATAGTATATAGTATAAAAAATGTCTAATTGTTCGTATTGTGGTGTTGATTGTTCCAAAATTGTAATTGATAGCATAATGTTTTGTAGCATCCCGTGCGTTATTTCGTATATTATAAGGTCGCCGTCTTGTAAAATTGATGACACACTGTCCCGTCAAATATTGTATGAATATGACATCAGCAAATTAATTAAACCGCGGGTTCAAGTGCCACCAAATATTCATGTAAAGTAATCAAACCCCGCCGAACAGTAAGCAAACCACCCGAGCCATACCTTTGTTGAAGACGACCAGACCATTAAACAAAGGGTATGGCTTCCTCAATTATATGAAATTAGCTTTTTTTTCTTCTTTTTTCTTAGTGTTTGAGTATCCAAACCATACCATCCATACTTACCATACTTTCTAAAAAAAAGATTAATAATAAAGATTACAACTTATGATTTTTATATAAACGGTTTGCTTGTCAATGGTCTGGCAGGTATGGTCGCCGTGTATTTAGCCCCCCAAACAGCCCCAGACCCTTAAAAAAGGTATCACAGGCGGGTTTTTTGTGTTTTAAGGGTATGGTCGCCATGGTTTCATGGTATGGTTTGCCCTAACAATAATTAATTTTTTTTTTTTTTTTTGTAATGTTATAATATATGAAGATGATGAGGACAGCAACCCCCCGTATGCCCCTTTCTGAAACCAATGAAAATGAATTATGTATTAAACACACCTACAAATATAAAAATTAAACAAAAACCTGAGACGATGGCGAACACCACGACCATAACCACAAAGTGGTACAAGGAACAAAAGCAAGCATTAGATGCGGACCCAAACGGCCTGCTTTACAAATTTAGTAATTTTTCGTTTACAACCTTTGCGAGCCAAAACGAATTCATTGAACATTTGGAAGCATCAACCGACCGCCAATATTTTGAAGTATTGATGACTGGTAAGCCACAGCGGATGGTGGCGGACATTGACGGCGACAATCTCAAAATGAACGATGTTGAGGTTGTAAGCCTTTTTCATGATTTGATGGATAAGTGCTTTACTGCTTGCGGGCTGAAGTTTTAAAAAAACAAGGTTAAAATGTTGGGGTCTTCTAAGGCAAACAAACTGAGTATCCATTGGTCGTACGACGATGGGCTTGTGTTTGCTAACCACGAAGCACAGAAGCAATTTTGGCAGTGTGTTTCTTATGTGATTGAAACGGATTAACAATTTGCGAAATTTAGATACACATACACACAGAAAGCAAACAACCCAACCGCTGATGAGCAACCTAAACCGCCCGAAATGGAACTGCGCAACATTGTTGATTTGGCCATATACACTGCTAACCGCGCATTTAGAACCATATACAGTTATAAAGAAGGGCAAGCGGACCGCGCATTTATCCCTTACCTTACACGGAAACCTCGCTAAACTGGTTAAATGTTGTGATGTTGATGTTGATGAATACCTTATTATGCGACCCGATGAAACCGCATTTTACGATATTAAAATACCAGCACACGAACCGCTACCCGCCAAGAAGCTGATGACATTTGAAAACATAAAGCAAATCATACTGGACCGCATACCCAATGTTGAGGTTGTAGGAATGCGGGACCAGCGCTTCATACAGCTTAAAACAGTGGGCACCCGTACATGCTTGATTGGTGGCGAGGAAAACCAAACGGATAACTATGGCGACGCGATGGTTTACATTTAGGATGCCATGATGCTGACTGTGTGGGCAAATTAAAAAATGTATTCAAGATTGAAAATTATGAAAACACAACCAACCAACAAATCACGTATGAGATGCTTAAACAAAAAGCCAAAGAAACGGACGACTTATCCAAAATACCAGAATTAAAAAAAATGATGGCTATGTGGTTTAACGAAGGCGAAGGCATATCACATTATTATGTCAATTCTAATAAACCAACCATAATAAGCACATATTACAGTGCTTTTTCTAATGACACCAACGCATTTAAATTGAAGAACCCGCAAGCATTGATATATGAATATGCCAATAAAAAAATAACAACTGCAAAATTGATTGATGAAAACGGCAAACTTACAACCAAAACCATATGCCCGTTTGATGCGTGGGTCCATTCTTCTTTGCGAAATACGGTGGATGAAATCAATTACTCACCCGCAGATTATTTCAAAGAACTTGACGAAGGTCGGCTCCCGCATTCATATGGGTTTTTCAATACGTTTACTGGCTTTGCGATACCATACGAAGAAGCCAAAAAAGCAAAACCATATACCGAAGAAGAAATACAACAAGAACCATTTTTCAAGCATATACGGATGCGGTGGTGCTCAAATAATCCCCAATTGTTTAAAAAAGTGATTGGAATCTTTGCTTCAATATACCAACGGCCACATATTAAATTGAACATGGCTTTGGTGTTATTAAGCCCGCAAAGAAGTGGCAAGGGCATAATCTTGGAAATATTCAAAGACATAATCGGCGAAAAATATTACTTTCAACCAAGCACAGAAAACGAAGTGCTGGGCAGTTTCAACGGCCAAATGACAAATAAATCATTGGTATTTTTGGATGAAATAATGTGGGGCGGGAACAAAACAACGAGCGGTGTATTAAAAAAGTTAATAACGGAAAAAACAATGAGTGTAAACGAAAATTTTGTGCCGTCGTACAGGATTAATAAGTTAATCAATTTGGTATTGGCGAGTAATGAAGACTGGGCAGTGCCCGTTGGCATTACAGAACAACGATTTCAAGTATTAAAATTAGACCCCGAAATATCAAGAATGGATGAAGCAACAAAGGTAAATACAATTAAAGAAATTTTGAGAGTTGACCGTGCACGTTTGGCACACACGTTTTTGTTATGGGATTTATCAGATTTCAACGACCGCGAAGTTGTCAACACTGCTGGATTGCGAGAACAAAAAATACACAGCTTGTCAGCCGTGAATAAATGGTTTATGTCATGTTTGGAACGCGGGCATATAAATGATGTTGACGGGCCACCCATGCAGTTTGGAACCACAGTATGGAAAGACCGTATATATAATGCTTTTACCCACACATTGAAAAAGGACCATACAACCACCACGGGTTTTTGGTTAGATATACAAAAAATACTAGGTGATGACTTAGAACAGAAACGAAGAAAGGACCCAATAGCGGGCGTACGCAAAATGTTTGTTGTATTGCCTTCATTGGAAGAATGTAGGGCGAAATGGTGTATATTTATAAATGATGAAAATTGGAAATTTGATGGTGAATTTGATGAAACAGACTATGAGAACGACGACCGCAACTACGATTAAGCACAAGCATATGACCCACACCTTGATATTATTTTTTTTGACTTAAACGACCAAAGGACAGCATATACGGGCGTCCATACCTTTGTTGAGGTCGTCCATACCATTAAACAAAGGGTATGGTTTCCTCAATTATATGAAATTAGCTTTTTTTTTTTTCATTTTTCTTAGTGTTTGAGCAACCTAACCATACAATCCATACTTACCATACTTAAAAAAAAAATATTAATAATAAAGATAAGGGGCATATATAAACGGTTTGGGTTTCAATGGTCTGGTAGGTATGGTCGCTATGGTTTTAAGCCCACAAACAGCCCCAGACCCTTAAAAAAGGTATTGGTAGCTGTTTTTTTGTGCTTTTAAGGTATGGCCGCCTATGGTTTCAGGTATGGCACGGCCACAATTAGCCCCAAACGACGAACGGACACCGCGAGCACAGCCCCATATGCTATAAAAAGCCCCCCATATGCTATAAACCGCGACCATACCCTATGAACCGCGACCATACCCTATAAACCGCGACCATACCCTATAAACAGCGACCATACCCTATAAACCGCAACCATACCCTATAAACCGCCCACGATTAGCACACAACCGCAAACCGTTGATACACACCGCCGACATATTTGAACATTGTAATATATAATTAAATAATATTTAAACAAATAATATATAATGTATATAATATATAAGCACGGGGAAAAACGATGGACGAATACGCAGGAAGCAATGCTTTATTTTTATACCATATGAAAATGAAACAAAATCTGAGTATGTTGAACGGCCTGCGAATGACACTGCGCGATTTAAAGAAGCAATACGAAACAAAGGAGACGGCGGAACTTCATAAAGACATTTCAACATTAAACAAGATAATACAAACCGCCACAGAAAACCACGACAAGGGCTACCCGTGGTTAAATGAGAAATTAGATGAAATATCTGATATCGTTGAACCAATTAAAAAAAGGCATTTATACAAATAACAGCCAACCCCACAATATTTTTTTAACCGATAACACCGCCGACATACTTGAACATTGTAATATATAATTAATTATTATTTAAACAAAAAAATATATAAACATATAATATATAGCACTGGAAAAAAATGGATTTCAAACAAATTGATTACAAGGACACTGCCGACCTTATCGCTAAATTGAAAAAGATAACTGGAAGCGACCGCACCAGTTTGATTATGTTGTTGGTGGACCTCATAAAGAAATATGGCAAAAGTGTCAAAAACCTTAAAAAGAATCTGGCATGGACAATGGGAACGATTGAGCACATTGAAAAAGTAAACACCAAAGATGCTTATTTAACCAAGTTGCGGAAGGCTTACAAGGAACACCACGAGAAAGAAGAAAAACAAATTAACAAAATACTGGCATTGACTGAGGAAGAACGAACACAAAAAGCAACAAAACAGATAAAAAAGCGTAATGCTAATTTGAAAGACATTAAAGATTTTTCACCAGAACTCATTACAAGTATTATGGACAAATTAAACGAAAGCAACAAATTGGTTGACCTGATTATACTTTTACAATTGGCGACTGGCAGAAGGTTGATTGAGGTGTTGCGGATTACCGATTCGCCACAAGAAGCCAAAATACCAAATTACATAATTATTGATAAAGTGGCCAAAGATAAAAAAGGATATATCAAAGACATTGAGGTGCCACTCATACACATTTCATACGAAGACATGAAAAGTGCGTGGGAAGCTGTGCGGGCGGGATTGAACGAAAAAGACAAAGCAAAAACAAACGAAGATTTAACCAATAAGTTTAATGCGAGAATTTCAAGACGGATGACAGAATTATTGAAGAAGAAAGCAACAAGCCATTTGGCAAGAAATATATATGTCGCGATGGCTTACAGACAATTTGCGCCCGGTAATATTGACAGAAGCGTGTATTTATCACAAGTGCTTGGACATGTTGAAGACAGCGAGGCCAGCCGATATTATGCGAATGTAAAAGTGCGACCGCCCGAAGTTGCCACAGAACCACAAGCAAAACAAGCAATTGACAATTTAGAAAACAAAATCAATAAATTGGAAAACAAAATTGAAGGATTGAATGCGAATATGGCACCCGAATCGATTGATGCTTTGGCAATTATTCAAGCAATGAAAAAGCAAGGCATACAACCAACAAACAGCAAAATACGCGAATATGTGAAGGTTGGCGCAACAAAAGCAAGATACGTGGCCGACATTGCCCGCGGGGTTGAACCAACAAAAGCGGGATACCCAAAGAAACGAGTCAAGGACAATGAACTGCAGGCAATTAGAAGAAGCGAACGAGTAAAAGCAAAACAGCAAGCCAAAAAATAAATTAACCAAATCAATTATCATTTTTTTTGTCTGGGTAAATCCGCCAGCAAATAAACTTTGCCGATAAATTTGACGAATACAGCGGACACAACACCGCCAACACGATGTTGCACG
The DNA here is from genome assembly GCA_019918135.1 of Paulinella micropora. NCBI lineage: Eukaryota > Cercozoa > Imbricatea > Euglyphida > Paulinellidae > Paulinella > Paulinella micropora. The sequence continues at coordinate 230,596 of WBZZ01001722.1, forward strand.
AAATCCACAAAAGACGGAAAGACGGAAAAAGGGGAAAACAGAAAAACCAAAAATCGTGTTTCTTGTGTTTTGGTGTTTTGTCCCGTCAAAACTTTTACATTTTGAATTATTAAAAAAAAAACACTTGTTGAGTATTAAAATTGATTGCTTTATTACCATCCAAACACACAACCCAATTTTTTCGTTGTCTTCATTCTCCCACTCCTTTTTCAATCTTAAATGTTTTTTGTAATCCAAAAATGAAACATACACATTTCTTTCTTTTTTGTATTGTCGTAATGAGGTAAGCATTTTTTCTTTTTCCAATTCGTATTGTAAATGTTGTTCATAGTCTGGGTTGATTTTGTATGTGTCTGGGTCTTCTTTTCTCAACCTTTCTTTTATACCTTCACAATATCGCTCGTGTGTTGTTTTGTCCATTTTTTTTTTGAAATAATGCGGGACGTCCGCCACATTTAAACAATTCACCGCAACCAGTTTTTATATGTTGCCTCATTCCAATTTCTCCATATGTATTCCCGCATTTGTCGCATTTTGTTGGATTGTTGCAGATTTTACAATACCCCTCTGTTGTGTTGTGAATACATTTTGCAACATATTTTCCACGTTTTTCATTTAGTCCATTTTTGATTGTGTCTCTTTCTTCATATCATGGGTTTCTCTTGCCCTTGCTTCTTCTTTGTCAACCTTGCCTAATTTTTCCACGAGATACATTTCAAAATTTTCAACTCCAACTTCTCTCATATGTCTATACAACTTTGATCCGCCATAACCATTCTTTCCTTCCCACCTGTGAGTTTTCATTCTCTTTGATAATGCCTGCATAGTATGGCCAATATATTCCATATCACAACCACACCCGCATTCAATACTATACATTTTGTAGTTCATTTTGTTGTATGTTATATATGCGGTGTTTGTTTAAATGGTTTTTTTTTTTGTTTTTTTTTGTTGTATCAGCGACACCCTTTTTTGAAGTCCTTGAAACATTTGAGCTGGTTTCTGTGTTTTTATGTGTTTTTTGTCTGTGTTTTTTGTCTCAAAAAAACCGCCGACAGCCTTTTTTGAAGTCCTTGGGCTGTTTGGGTTAAACTGGACAAAGGCGTCTCGTTTAATCATTATATATATATATATATATATATATATATATATATATATATATATATATATATATATTGAGAGAGAGATAGAAAGATGTAGATCCAGGGTTCAAACTACAGTGATAAATAAGAGAGAACCTTTTGGAGATTTTTTTTGGCTTCATATTTTTGGCTTGAGCCTTCACAGGCCACACATTTCCTGTGGTTGCATTCATACATACATATGTACATACATACATACGTACATACGTACATACATACATACATACATACATATACAAACAAGCATACATACATACAAACATACATACATACATACATACGTACGTACATACATACATACATACGTACATACCTACCTACCAACCTACCTGCGTACATACATGCATACACACATACACGCATACATACATATATGCATACATACATACATACATATATGCATCCATGCATACATACAAACATACAAACATACATACTCTCTTTCTCTCTCTCTCTCTCTCCCTCTCTCCCTCTCTCTCTCTCTCTTGTAGGCATCACCCCCCCCGATAGCCGGTAAAAAGTACCGTTTTTCGGGTGTCAGGTGCACCTAGTTTTTTCCCAGTATTTCAATATCGTTTGGCCGGATTTGACCTAATGCCATTTTAACCGTGATCTGTGGCCGCTTTCTTTTTCGGCTTCACTGAGCTAATATCACGAGACATCATTTTCCTTTGGGGGATTTGTGTCTGGTTGTATTACCGACTTTTTATCGAGCTATCTTCAGGAATTGTAACATTGGAGTCACCAGCACAAGGCTGATTTCTTTTCTGGCTTGTTTTTGGAACAGCAGAAGAAAAATTGGACAGACCTATCTCTTCTGAGTAGGTGTTCCAAAAAACAAATACTCCAGCACATCCCCACACAGCTCCTTTTGCAAAACCAGACGTCTAGGCGTTTGTGAGTAGGTGTCTCAGTACCCTCTACACAGCCTGTATCTGTGTCCTCATAAGGAGGCCAGACACCAGACCTCATAGCTGTTCTTGTGTTCTCTCTTGAGACAGAGACAGAGTAGGTCAACAGACGTACAAACAAACACTCACAGTTACAAACAAACTTGAAGGACACGAGCGTAGTACTCCTCCTTTCAAGTCTGTGCACTTAGTTGCCTCTCAAAACACATACATCAGAGTATTTTTGCAAATCTCTGACTGTTTTTCGACAATAGGTCTGAACAAGTGTCAGACGACAGGTCGACTTCTCAAGGAGTGCTTCTCGAGCCTCTTTGACATTATCTGTACGTAGGTCCTCGTACCTCATAACAGATACAACAACAAAAAGAGAAAAAGAAAAGAGGAGTGGAGATGGAGATCAAGTTTTCAGAGAAAGTCGTATAGACTACTTCTTTCTCACAAACAAAAACACATAAGACATAGAGGTGAGACTCTCTCTCTCTACACTGTCTTTTCATCTTTCGTCTCTATTCGTTCCTCAGAGACGAACAGAGTAATTACGGAGTAGAAACAGATCTATCTCCTTTGTATTCCTTCAGAGACCATGTCTTCTAGGTCTGAAGAAGCATATTGGAATGAAGAAGGAGGAGAGAATGAGAGAACCCCAATAAACCAGGAGGATAACGTTGGCCCTCTTGGGGACGGGGGAGATCTGGCAGTGCCTTCCTATGAAACAGGAGGACCAGAGGACCGACTGCTCGCCCCTGGGCGGATGGGAGAGTCGGAAGTCGAGAAAGAGGAGGAAGCGAGGTTTGTGGCCGAATATGGCAATCTAAGTGAGAAGGAGTTTGAGGATAAAATAGGGAAGGATGAGACCTATAAATGGCTATTCATTCCCCCAGAAATACGATGGGGAGATCCCTTGAGAAAGGAGGATATCTGTTACCCCCTCCCAAAACAAGCCCTGTCTCTTGCAAAATTCCTCAGAGACGACAGTGCACAGTTACAGGTGCAACATGTCTCAGGGGACAATATGTCTTTACTGGAGCTTCTCGACCTCACATGGAAAGTGTTCGAGTGTGCTATACTCTATGAGTACCAGTCTAACAAGACTGTCCTGCCATGGGATTCAAGAGCACTGGCTAGATTGCTCGATCCTGGTCAGGATATCGAATCAATCAAAAGAGGGGAAGGGGAGTTTAAGTCCAGGAACGTCCGAGGACAGATCAATGTCATGGATATACCCCTGAGACTTATGGAGATCAAGTTGGTGGACTTGAATAAACTCCAACAAACCCCGATTTATGGCAGGGACCTTCACCCGGCCCTGAAAGAAATAGAAGGCGAAGCTGGAGGGGTGACGAAGATTAAGAAGTTGCATGCGGCCTTGCAGAAGGACGACGCATGGAAGAGGTGGGCTTTCACCAAGGATCATACGATCTTGGATGGAACGGCCGCACCCGCCCTCACCAATAAAGCGGGAGAAAAGGAGTTGGCGGAGAAGGCTCTGTTCCTTCGGAAGGCTGCCGAGCTCATGTCTTTTTTTCATCATGCTCAAGACCTGCATATCAGGGAAAGAGCAGAGGAGAAAGAAAAGAAGGAGTTGGAGGCAAAGATTGCATTGGCTAAGGCGACGGCTACGAGACAGGCACCTTCCTCTGGGCCTTTTATGTCTCCCCCTGGGTACGTCCCGTCAGCCCATACAGCCCCTCCTGCCCCTACGACTAGCTCAGCGCCTACCACTGTCATTGTCAACAATAATGACAAGAAGGACAGACAGGCTATCATTAACGCCTTCCAAAAATATACCAAGTCCGATGCCACTGCTCTGACGCTGTTCGCAGAGACAGCGAGTCAGAAGGACACGGATGCGAACCTTCGAGACAAGCTCCGAAGAATTGATGCTTGTATGAAGCAGCATCCAACGGACGAAACACAGGAGTATGAGGCGTTGTCCACCTTGTTGGACCCATCAATCCTCACACAAGGATTTGATGTTGTGGAATACAAGGCGTTGCGAGCGGTAGAGGTGTCGGCTAGGAGAGCAGCCTCAGACCTGCAGTGCACGGTGCCAGTTGCCGTCCTCTTGCAATACTTTAAAACTCATGGGTATCAGCATCTGTGTACTGGTACTTTGATTGGGTTTGAGATTTTTCAAGAGGTGAACGAAGGGCTGGGCATTAGCGCGAGGTTGGCAGCGATCCTCACTGAGGTCAGCGCCAAGTACGGGCTCTTTTATAGCCGGAAGTCTATCATTTTGTACTTCCTGAGTGCTTTATGTGCACGACACCCGAGCAAGCTCGCAAGGATCATACAGTCCTGTCCGACCTTCGCGGCGGTGAAGACGGCGGATTTTTTAGAAACGAATATATACGAGAGGGCCGTAGCGGCTGTTCAGCCGAGCGACCTGTATAGGGAGGTGCTCGAAGCGTGTTACGACTTGGACACGGCCACCAAGTCATTCTCCAGTGCAACGACACAAGGGGCTGGAGGTGCTCAAGCAGCACATACAACTCGGTCGGCGGGTCAAAAGAGGGGGAGAGACGAGCCGACGCCGTGCTACCGCTATTTTTCATATATGGCGTGTAAGAATGAGGCGAAGCATGGAGTAGGCACATGTCCACACAGTCATGACTCTGACGATGACAGGATGCGAAATATCTTCCTGAGAGAACTCAAAGGCTCAAAAAAGGAGCAGGCTTATACAGAGTTTACAAGAAGGAGTTGGTGGAGAGGAGGTGGAATGCAAATATGGTCGCGGACGGAGAGTTCCGGGAGGCCATCATTTCCTTCCTTGAGAAGATGAAGAGAAAGGAGGAGAAAGAAGCAGCGGGCCGACAAGCGGCGCCGACTAGAGGAGGAGAGACGAGAGGAGCGTCACGAGGGTCCCGAGGGACACCAAGAGGATGGGCACCAAGAGGTCGGGGCTATCGGGGAAGGGGAGGCCGGACCCCAGCGCGCCCTCCCAGAGGACACTGATACTGGAATTATAGCTCCAGTTCCAGCTCCAACTACCCCCAGCAAGCTTATACCGCTGCGCAGGGGGGACGTCAAGACGAAGACACTGGCTCAGGTGAGCGTGTTGAAGTCCTAGAATGACGGGAGGAAAAGAGGGAGGAGGAGAAGAGAAAGAAGGAGATAAAAACTGTTCTTTTTAATCCGACAGTCACAGTTATGCCTACTGTTGCTGAACAGGATACGAACGGTTCCGTTCCTCCTAGACGTGAAGTTAAAGGCACACAGCCTCACAAGCCTCAAGGTAAGCATTTGCTAGTTCATCCTTCGAGAGCTAATATGATAAATGATGCGAATAGGAAGGCGAAGAAGGCGATGGAGGATAGGAAGCCGCAACTGAAGGCTAGGTCTCCGCCTACGAAGAAGCAGCGGACCGTTCCCCCGCCAAAGGACGCAACCGTCTCTACGGTAGACAAGTGTACATCTAGTGTACCGGACTCTGTCAAGCGGACACTTGAGATACCGGAAGCCCCGGAGACTCAAGAAGTTAAGTTGGAGGAAAAGAGGGAAGAACGGAAGGAGGACAAGGAACTTGAGCTTAGACTCAAAACCCTAGAACAAAAAATTCATGTGCTAGCGGCTAGTATACACCGGACGCGCTATGCTACACTGACCTCTTTTGTGAAACTTTACAAACCACATTAAAAGTTGGTAATGATACGATGGCGAATATTAATATTGTCGGCCAGAAGTTTTTGAATAGTCACCGGACATGGGTTGACAAAAATATTAGAAAAACAAAGGGGACCCTAAAAGGGGTAGGCAGCCGTACGGAAATTACGGGCATCGTCACATTAATTTTCACATTGAAATCCGGTCGAGTATATCGTGCGGACCTCTATGTTGTCCCCGATTACCACGGTTCAATCCTGCTGTCGTATGACCAATTGGCTACGATGGGGGCAGTGATCGATTGCGCCGCACGGCGAGTAATTTATGGAGTGAAGAATGGAGAGAAGGAGGATATTAATCCGATGACTGCTACTGACTCATACGAGGCTTTTGAGCTGAGTCTAGCAACGGAGAGAAAAAGGTTGGCCTTCGTACATGAGGCAACTGAAGCCTATGTACACCCCTATGTCACAGTGCCGGACGAACTGTCCTGGACCGACAATTGGGAGACGGAGATGCAGGCGTATACGGTTACGATTCCCGCATGGGACAAAAAGTCTATTGATGACTTAATCGTAGCGCGTAATGAGGAGATAATATGTGTTGCGAAACAGTGCCCGTCGTTGGCCAGATTCGCAGAAGGTGGTGGGGCAGATGTCCATGTTACTAATGGCTACTGTTACCACGCAAAGATGTCAGATGAAAAGAGAGAGGCGTTTGTGCCAAGGAGGAAGGGGCGTATCCCCGATACTCCAGAGGATGACATTAAAACTTTTATCACGAACTTTTGGGGCGATGTGCCTACCTGGCCGCGCTCATTAACTGAAGTGAAAAAGTGTCTACGGACTCTATTTGAGAGTAACAAGCCGTATACTGTCATTCTGCCGTACAATGAGAAGGCGATATGGGCACAGGAGATAAGGGACCGGCTTATTGATCATCCTATACCGGTTCCCTCTCGCAAGCAACAGTTAGTGGTGGCTTGTCGACTCGGGTCTCGGGAGCAGAGCAGTGCATACAAGCGGAAGCTCAGAGCCCAGGACAAGTTGAAATTGATACCTCAAGCTTTCACATGCTTTGATGGTTTCTACACCCGTAAGGCTCCGATACAATACGCGAACCTTATTGATATGCTTGTCGGACTCGGTCATGATGATGAGCCGGACACAGTCACGTATGAACGGACGGGACTGGACGATTTGTCCGAGGAAGATTTGAGTTTGGAGGAGGACTTAGCGCCCCTCAAAGAACATAAGAAGATGTCGGAGGAAGATTTCCAAGCGGCGGCGCGGAAAATTTTAGAAGAAGGAGTGGGTACGGAGAGAGAGAAGGAGCTTCTCAAAGCTAAGATGGAGGCGTACAGAGAAATTTTCGACCCTCCTCGGGCAGGTGGTGTAAAGTCGGAGGACTTCACTGCTGTCATTTACAAGATACCGGGTGCGGAGCCATCTCCGGCACCGCGGAGGGCAAATTTGAGCATACATGAGGCGAAGATAGCGGAGGAGAACGTGAGACAGTTGCTCAATGAGGACTTTATTGAGAGATCTACATCTCCAATTGTCTCTCAACCGAAAATCGTCCCCAAGCCAGGAGGAGAATGGCGTTTGACGATCAATTATGCCCGTGTGAATAAGGTGCTAGAGGAAGAGAGAAATCCTCTGCCGACCTTAGAAGAGGGCAGAAGAGTGCTGCGGAATGCTAAATTCTATTCGGTCATTGACCTTAAGAACGGCTTCTGGCAGATACCACTGGACGAGAAATCCAGATGGCTGACTGCATTCGTGGTTGGTATGGAAATATACCAGTGGAAGGTGCTTCCGATGGGACTCAAACAGGCCCCGGGGCTCTTTCAGAAGGCGATGCAGAAGATGTTGAGTGGTCAATATGACGACCAGTCGGAGGATGGTTTTATGAGAAGGAGAGGACAGAAGGCGGGAGAATATGCATTTTGTTACATCGATGACATTATCGTATACTCTAACACAATGGAAGAGCATATCGATCACTTGTCAGATGTCTTCAGGCGCATCGGAGCTTTTGGCCTGAAATGCAACTTAAAGAAATGTCAGTTTGCAAAGACAAGTGTGACGTATTTGGGTTACGAGATTTCTCATAACAGAGTCTCGATATCGCGCGAGAAGAGGGAGGAGATCATGAGTAGACAGTTGCCAAAGAATCGCACAGAGTTACACTCTTTTCTTGCGATGGCACAGTACTACAGCCAGTTCATACCCGATTGGGGTGCAACTCGGGCTAAGTTGGAGAAGATGATTGATTTTGGAGACTTTTAGAAGTGGGATGAGGAGGCTTTGCAGGCGTTTAATACGCTCAAAGATCTCATTTACAAAGATCCCAAGGACGGCGGATTAGTACTTATGATGCCCGACTTTACGAAGCCGTTCGTAGTCGACACGGATGCATCTAAGTTTGCGATTGGCGCGGTGCTGCAACAGGAAGATGAGGAGAAAAAGTTGCGCCCGATCATGTTTATTAGTAGAAAGCTGTGTGCGGCGGAGCGAAATTACTGCACGCGACAGAGAGAGGCGTTGGCAGTAGTATGGGCTCTCAAGAGGCTCAGAGAATATCTATGGGGAGGACCTCTATTCACGGTTAGGACCGATCATCACAACCTTCTTTGGTTGATGAATCATGAACAAACCGGCCGTTTGGCGCGGTGGCAAGCTTTCTTGTCATGTTTCAATTTCACGATAGTCTATTTACCGGGAAAGCGAAACGTAGTCGCTGATAGCCTTTCTAGGCTAGAGTTTCAGTCGGAGGTGTCGGCTCTTGTATCATCAGTGGAAATGATAGATCTGTCCACGGACAAGGTGTACGAGGTAAGCCACATAGAGGCGATGCAGATGGCAAGAGGCGTTCGATATGACCGCACGGGTCTACGATATAGTCCTCAAGGCCCAGATCATGGCATATGCTGTGAGGCGCATGTTTTCGAAGACGCTGAGTGGTCTTATGAAGCATACGAGAATGCGAAGGCGAATATAAAAGAGGAGGAGGAGACGACTGAGGTCTATACTGAACCTCCACAGGAAAATCGAAGCGAGCTTGATGAAGACCCGGAGAGGGTAGGAGTAAGGTTGGAGGACGGTACTATCCATATCGCCTCGCCTACCGCATGGAGGCAGCAGCAGGCGACGGATCCGGAGTTCAAGGAGCTCATAACGTTATACAAGAACCCTAATGAGATTAAAAAGACTCCGCAGATCAAAGATCAAATGAAGGAGATGGCGTGGAGAGATGGGCTATTGTGGTACAAGGGCCAGCATGGCAAATTTGCATCACAGCCTGACAAATGGACTCTCTGGGTACCGGAGAAGTTGAGGCGCTTCATATATGTTGCAGCCCATAACTGCCCCTTACTGGCACATCCGGGTCGACAAAGAACTCATTGGTTCATAGCGAGGCGATTTTGGTGGAAAGGAATGAAGGAGGAGATAGACAGAGAAGTAGACGCATGTATCCCATGCAAAACCACAAAGACACCGTTGAAGGCGAATTTCGGCCTGATCGGTACATTCCCGTTACACGCCGGGATGTTTGAATTCTTACACATCGATCATGTGGGACCTTTCCCCGAATCGGCCGAAGGGTACAAATACCTTCTTACTGCGATAGATCGAGCCACCAATTATGTCTGGGTTGTTCCTGTTAAGGACGTTACAGGCAAGACAACTGCGGAGGCTCTGATCGACAGGATCGTCTCGCAGATCGGAGTGCCTAGAAAGATATGTTCTGATCGAGGTTCTGACTTTAATAATGAAGTCATCGACAGACTATCTAAGTACTACGGGATGAAATGGCAATATGTTACTGCCTATAACCCGAGAGCGAATGGCAAGATCGAGCGGGTACATAGACCTCTCAAAGCCTCGCTTAAGATGTACTGTATGAAGGAGAATCAGAGAGCCTGGGTGGAGGCAGCACCTTCATTTGCCTTTGCAATGAACTGTCTACCCTCATCGGCATTAGGAGGAGCCAGGAGCTCAGTCTCGCCATATCAATTGGTTTACGGCCGAGAGCCTAATATCCCAACCTCGCTTCTGCATCCAAAGGACACTTGGGCAGATGAGGATGAGTTGTTCGGGATGAGGCTAAGAGCGAAGATGGAGGCGGAGCAAATAGTTGCGGCGCACAGGGAGGCGGAGCGCAGAAAGACTGATGCACAAGGAGTGCGACAAGCGCACTTAGATCAAGTCCGTTTCCGGGTTGGGGATATTGTACTCCTGTACCATCCTCAAGTACCCAAGGGGGTTAGCTCTAAGCTGTTTACCCACTGGAAAGGACCATACCAGATTATGGAGCAGATGGGACCTCTGAACTATAAGATCAGGGGTAGAGGGAAGGTGCAAATTGTGAATGTTCGAAGGCTGATCAAATATGACCCCTTCTTACTCGAGGATGAATCCGTTGAGGAGGCGTTGAAACGGATGAAGGATGATTTCAAAGAGGTACCGCCTATCAGTAAGGAGGATACCTTAGAGGAGGAGAATGCCTATCGGGCACCTGTCTCGGAGAAGGAGGAGACCGAGAAGGAGAGCAAGGAAGACTCAAACCGCAAAAGCGCGGCGGGGACTCAGTCTAAGGCCCCCATAGTCCGCGGCGGTACAAAGGAGAAGTTCACGGAGGCGCAGAGGAGGAGAGCGCAAAATGACCTTATCTTCGACCAACCGAGGAAGGTGGCGAGATCGACGCGAGCGACGGATGTCCATGGAGGAGGAGAAGAGAAGGACACTAACCCAAACGCGGGTAATGTGGACATTCGACATGCACGATGGAAGGAAGGCGAGGCGATTGCGACCATCAAGTGGGTCCGAGACGCTTTTTATCTGTTGAGAGCGGCAGAATCTCATGTTGCCGATGACACTCTCTCAGATCTTTATCTCATGCGAGCTGTGGCGGTCCCGCAGACTACACGGGCAGCGCGGACATCGAAGAGATCCTCAGCAGCAAAAACGATACAACCGGTACTCCATTTCTGGAGAAGCATGGACCCTGTTGAGGATCCAAAAGCTAGACAATACTTACCTGTATACAAAGACGCGAAAGATCTCGAGACTTGGGATGATACTATTGCCCCTCGAGACAAAGACCACACTGCGTGGACTATTCAGTCACTGCCTAGGGGAGTGCTTGACATTCCTTTTGACTTATCATTGGGCGCCATCCCTAACAAAATATGGGACATTCTTGAGGAGTCAAAGTTTGACTTGACTTTTGTTGGCGGCCCGCCACCTGGCAAAGGGGTTCGCGCAAGGCGACGAAGGCAGTAAGTGACATTTTTTTCTTTTATCACGCGTCGGACATTGAAAGCTGCATGTGGATTAATCTCATAGTACCCATGTCAGATCATGTCTTATTAAAATATTTTTATACCATTGTTGTTACTTGGCATTTTTATCGCAACATATGAGTGCGAAGGTCAATCGGCAAATGGATACGACACCGTAGAAGGGGATCGCTTGTGAGTTTAGCGATGGTGTTCCTGGTACGACCCTGCTTCAAGTATCCAGTGTGATGTTCTCAATAAATGTTCTCATAGTAGACATATTAAATATTTTTTTCTTTGGATGTACTTAATATCGTCAAACCAGCACGGTCCGTCTCTACTTGTGTCGGTTTATCGCATGGTCGGGTTCACTCACACCGGCTTTGGATATAGTTTAGGACTGGCCCCCTAGTACTATATTAAGGTAACTGATTGAAAACAATGGTATGTTATTAAAAGACAATGCATTTACTGATCGGAAGTGTTTTTAGAGAAGGAGAAAAATTATAATGCTGCTTTTATTTTAATAGTAATACTATTTGTTCTTGACATACTGCCTCAGGATGAAGTTACGGGGGGACAACGAGTGTGGAAGGAGGAGTTTTTTTATTTATTTACAAAAAATGAGGCTAGAGATTTACAGTTGACGCGTGTCTGGTGTATGCGTTTTATTTATCCACTGCACCGTCTATCCGTGGGTTAATGCACTTAGTTGCAACACCCCGTAGCATTTGTGCAGAAAAGAAATCAGCAGCTATATGACGAAAATATTGCATATTTCCTTCATAAAAACGGGAAGGGGTACTGTAGGCATCACCCCCCGGATAGCAGGTAAAAAGCACAGTTTTTCGGGTGTCAGGTGCACCTAGTTTTTTTCCCAGTATTTCAATATCGTTTGGCCGGATTTGACCTAATGCCATTTTAACAGTGGTCTGTGGCCGCTTTCTTTTTCTGCTTCACTG
>WBZZ01001722.1:245000-247500 GCA_019918135.1 Paulinella micropora
TCACTCACTCACTCACTCACTGACTCACACTTTGCAGACGAACTGGTAGGTAGGTAGGTAGGTAGAAGTACTGGTAGGTAGGTAGGTAGGTAGGTAGGTCGACAGACAAATAGCTACAGGTAGGTCGGTAGTAGGTATGTATGTATGTATGTATACGTAGGTAGGTAGGTAGGTAGGTAGGTAGGTAGGTAGGTAGGCAGGTAGGCAGTATGAACAACAGACAAAAAGACAGACAGACAGACAGACAGAGAGGGTCAAGAAAGAAAGAAACATAAGAAACGAGGCTAGAAAGAAAGAAAGACAGAAAGAAGGAAAGAAGGGAGGAAAGAAGGAAGGAAAAGGAAGGAAAAGGAAGGAAGGAAGGAAGGAAGGAGGAAGGAAGGACGCAAGGAAGCAAGGAAGCAAGGAAGGGGAGAAAGTGGAGAAAGTAGGACGAGAATAGAAAGAAGAGCAAGAAAACAAGAAAAAGGTACATGAACTTCACGGGTAGTGGCTTGTTATTTTTGGACCCGATTTCTTAGCAAATAGCACCACTGAAAAAAGCCTTTCTTCTAGATTTTTTCTATTACATCCATATCATTTGATATATCAGGTGGCAAAAAAGTGAGGCTGCGTTCTTCCATCTCTGGTGCGTGGTGGACTCTTACCGGGTAAGAGATTTTCCTAGCCTGGCCAAGGTGAGCTGGGGTTGTGGTCGTCGGTTGGGCGAGGTGATTATAGGAGATTGGTCAGAGTTAGGTTTTCTTGCGGTCTCTATTGTTGATGCCGGAAGATTCTTTATTAGTCCGCATGTTCAAAATTAGTTGTTTCAATGCTATTAGTAATGCTTGTAACAATTGGGTTACAAGATTATTTAGAGATGTTAAGAGGTTGTTGCCTTGTACCGCAATTCAGGATTCTTTTGCTTTTATTAAGAACTCTTTTAAGTCAAAGTTAAAAAAGATTATTCATGATTGTGAACAAAAAGATTGGAGAGAGAAATTACGCGTGTCTCCTTTGTCTATTTATAAGTGTGTGAAAACGGATTTAGAAATGGAGTTTTACTTAAAAGGTCGTAACTATGAGGGGGGAAGGAGGTTAATATCTTTGGCAAGAGCGGGTTGTTTGAGGTTTGGATTGTCTGATCGTGGTTTTGGTTCCCCTGTTGATGCGATTTGTGATATATGTCATAGTCAGATTCATCATGAAACTCATGTTTTTCAAGATTGCATTCCTTGTTTTTCTACCTTGCTCACTTTACAGATTCAATGTTTTGGTTCTTGTCTTTCATGAAATAGTTTGATTTCTTTAGATCAGTGGATACATCTTTTACACTCAACATGTCTGAATTCGTTACATTCTGTTAATGCTATGAGGTTGTTTCTTAGGAGATTTTATAGACATGTCCAAAGACTAACCAGGGGTCTTGCTTCTGGTGTGTCTGTAGGATCATAGTCCTCGACAAGGGGGCTGCCATCCTATTTTACTACTACTACTACTACTACTACTACTACTACTACTACTACTACTACTAGTAGAATCCTAGTCCTATTTATCGACTACTGCTGCTGACTTGGAGACCGCGATGGCTGCACACGCCAAGGCAGATAAAGACTTGGACTCGGTGGATAGTTACCATGAAGAGAAAGAAATGGATGCATCCCAAGCGATGCAAGTAAACTCCCCCCCCCCCCCCCCCAACACACACTCAATACTCAATCTCTCTCTCTCGCTTCTCTCTATCTCTTCTTTCTCTCGATCTCTCTCTCTCGATCTCTCTCTCTCTTTCTTCTTCTTCTTCTTGCCTTTGCCTTTGCCTTTGATTTAATGAAGTTACTTTTACAAGTGACCTCTGGTCATCCATACAAATCGTTAGCCCGAAGGCCATCGATTTAACTAAGACGGTGACCCTTATAATATTTATATTATTAAAGTAGCGTTGTAATATATTGAAGTAATAATAATAATAATAATAATAATAATACTATATCTGAGGCGTACTGATGCAGCTAATGGCATATCCTCAACGGACATAAGCCTCCAATACCCTTGTTCGAGGTCCTCCACCCCCGTGTCAGTCTCTCGCCTGATGATCGGGGCCACCGATGGAGCTCCTGAGGGCAAGACTGCACTAAGCCGAGGTTATTCCGCAGTCCCAGCAACCTCTTGCAAGACGTCACCGAATGTGCAAGTGCATACACCAAGCGCGGTTGCTAGAGCTGCCTCGAAACCCCACCCATAACAATCTGGTGGCTGGGTCCGCTATCAACCAGCATATGCGGAGTTTAAGATCTTTTACGCGCGCAACGACCCTCCTCCCCAGCATCTACCACCAAAATAATAATAATAATAATAATAATAATAATAATAGTAATGATGATAATATATCATACATATGGTGTGTATATGTTCAGAGAATCAGGAGGAAGATCCAAATTAGAATGAAATGTTAACTGTGCCCTTCAGTTAATATTTCAATAATTTGGTTTAATAAAGAAAGAGGGAAAGATCCAAACTAGGA
>WBZZ01001722.1:255000-281939 GCA_019918135.1 Paulinella micropora
TCCGACGGGGGGGGGGGGGGGGGGGGGGCGCGACACACACACACACACACACTACACAGTCTGCTCCTTGTACCACCTCCAGATTTCCAAGAGCAAGATGTACATGGCGGTCTTGACATTGTATGCACTGTCCATGCTGTTATATTGGGTTTGGCAGGTGCTAAAGTCTGTGGCAACGTCCTTGCGCACACCTGATACCACTGCGACGTGCCCCCCAGTTTCGGCCAGCAGCAGCAAAGCCTGCCGCTCGGTATCTGTCTCGGTTTGTGGGTGCGAAGCCATGTGCACCAGGTAGCGATGGATGTCTACTCTGCGGTCTGCCACTACGACCAAACCGAAGCCCCTGTCGTATTTGTTGTTGCCATCGGCGTCGCTGACATCTATCAACACGCAGTACCGTGTCCCGTACCTGCTGTCGACGAACGGGTACACGGCCATGTGCGCGGCAATCGAACTGCCGAGCTGCGGCTATGGCGGCCAAGGTGGTGCGTCCGGCGACACATCGATAGTACCAGCGAAGGGGCTGCGCGCGGTGGCAGGAGAGGGGCTAGTTGTGGGGAGCAAGGGCCCCCCACACATGCCGGTGGTAGAGTTTGCCACCCAGCCTGCGGCGCACTGCGCAGGAAAAACAGCTTTGAGGGGGCTGATCCACGTGGTGGGGCCGGGCAAGGAGTCTTTTTTACGCAACGAGAACGAATAGAAAATACCCGCTGGGAAGCTCTCCGATGGCCAAACCCGTAGAATAAATTCCCCCCCGGGGGGGGGGGGGAGGGGGGGAGGGGGAACGGGGGAGGAAGAGAAGTGCGATGTCGCCACGCAAAATACATAGATTCTACAACAAAATTTCTTTAATTGCTAAAAAAATAATAAATCTAACTCCGTAATATCATACTAACTAAATTAGAAGTTTGTTTAACTCTTGCACGCGACAAACGTTCTTAATCCCGCTTTCGACCATAACAAGCCTGCCAGTGCAAAAAATTACGATTAATACTACACTACTACAAAGAAAAAAAACACAAAACAAATTCAAACATCTTTCGGATGAAGGAGAAAAATGAAAGCTATGCAAACTACCTGGTGCGTGCATTTGAAGTTAGCGCCGAGTCAGCGCAAGCGATGCTAAAACAAACTCCCATGCGTTAGGTGAGCTGGGAGCGGTGAGACCGGTGCCGCGTTGGGGGGTGGAAGGTGAGTTACCAGCAGACAGAGCGCCAGCTGCCATCCGCGCGATGAGATCCTCCAGCAAGCTTTCTCTCTCGCTCTTACTATTTTTGTTGTTGTTGTTGTTGTTGTTGTTGTTGCTGTTGTTGTTGCTGATGTTGTTGTTGTTGTTATCATTATCATCATAGTTTTTCTTGTTCTTGTTATTCTTCTTCTTCTTCTTCTTCTTCACTCTCTCGTTCTCTTCTTCTGAGCTTTCCTCCTCCTCCTCCTCCTCCTCCTTCTCCTTCTTCGAATTCTTCCTCTTTCTTCTCTCCTCTTCCCGTTGTCGCTTCTCTTGCGCCTCTTTTTCCTTCCGATCTTGCGCTTCTTTTTTCTTCCTTTCCTCCTCTCTCAACTTTCTTTCTTCTGCTAGCATTTCCTTAATGGATGCTGCTTGTTCTGACATTGCCTTGTTCACAAGATCCTGAACGACTTCTTTCGACACGCCGGCGGACGAACTACCCTGAATACAATACCGGTCGCCGTTGTTTTGAAAGAAGTCGTTCATTTCTTGCGAACAAGGCAGTGGCAGAACAAACCAACAGCAACGACAACAACAACAACAAAGAATAATAATAATAATAATAATAATAATAATAATAATAATAATAATAATAATAATAATAATAATAATAATAATAATAATAATAATAGTGCTTCTCTGTCAATGGCTGATGCATTTCTGCACATGCGCCTCCATCGTCTCACCCGTGAGGGGAGTACGAAGAATTGACGATAAGCTCTAATGACACCCCCGCAAGGGCAGTTCCAACACTTCCAGACGGGGGCCGGTATGTTCAATGAAAATACTGGTCCAGACGGATCGGTATGTTCAATGAAAATACTGGTGGCACCGACGGGAATCGAACTGGTGACAGGGCCCAGATGGAATAATAATAATAATAATAATAATAATAATAATAATAATAATAATAATAATAATAATAATAATAATAATAATAATAATAATAATAATAATAATAATAATAATAGTGCTTCTCTGTCAATGGCTGATGCATTTCTGCACATGCGCCTCCATCGTCTCACCCGTGAGGGGAGTACGAAGAATTGACGATAAGCTCTAATGACACCCCCGCAAGGGCAGTTCCAACACTTCCAGACGGACCGGTATGTTCAATGAAAATACTGGTCCAGACGGAGCGGTATGTTCAATGAAAATACTGGTGGCACCGACGGGAATCGAACTGGCGACAGGGCCCAGATGGTAGAACTTGACCACTGGGCTATCACGGTGTCCATAATAATAATAATAATAATAATAATAATAATAGTGTATCTCCTGCCAATTGCTGAGCCAAAAGGCCATGTGCATCCAGTCCTCCATTCCATAAGGAAAGTCTCCACACCAATCGGTGGAATAAAGGAAGTGACGGCATAGAACATTACTCTAGGAGCTTTATACCAATCAGCCCAGGGAAAGGACCGATGGCCTATGTACTCCCTAATAATAATAATAATAATAATAATAATAATAATAATAATAATAATAATAGTGTATCTCCTGCCAATTGCTGAGCCAAAAGGCCATGTGCATCCAGTCCTCCATTCCATAAGGAAAGTCTCCACACCAATCGGTGGAATAAAGGAAGTGACGGCATAGAACATTACTCTAGGAGCTTTATACCAATCAGCCCATGGAAAGGACCGATGGCCTATGTACTCCCTAAATAATAATAATAATAATAATAATAATAATAATAATAATAATAAATAATAAAAGAGGAACAGAAACAAAAGCTAATAATAATAATAATAATAATAATAATAATAATAATAATAATAATAATAATAATAATAATAATAATAATAATAATAATAATAATAATAATAATAGTGCTTCTCTGTCAATGGCTGATGCATTTCTGCACATGCGCCTCCATCGTCTCACCCGTGAGGGGAGTACGAAGAATTGACGATAAGCTCTAATGACACCCCCGCAAGGGCAGTTCCAACACTTCCAGACGGGCCAATAATAATAATAATAATAATAATAATAATAATAATAATAATAATAATAATAATAATAATAATAATAATAATAATAATAATAATAATAGTGTATCTCCTGCCAATTGCTGAGCCAAAAGGCCATGTGCATCCAGTCCTCCATTCCATAAGGAAAGTCTCCACACCAATCGGTGGAATAAAGGAAGTGACGGCATAGAACATTACTCTAGGAGCTTTATACCAATCAGCCCATGGAAAGGACCGATGGCCTATGTACTCCCTAATAATAATAATAATAATAATAATAATAATAATAATAATAATAATAATAATAATAATAATAATAATAATAATAATAATAATAATAATAATAGTGCTTCTCAGTCAATGGCGAATGCATTTCTGCACATGTGCCTCCATCGTCTCACCCGCGAGGGGAGTACGAAGATTTGACGATAGGCTCTACTGACATCCCCGCAAGGCAGCTCCAAGCCTTCCAGACAGACCAATACTTTCAAAGAAAATATCCTTTGAAAATACTGGCACCGACGGGAATCGAACTGGCGACAGGTCCCAGATGGTAGACCTTAACCACTGGGCAATCGCGGTGCCACATAATATAATAATAATAATAATAATAATAATAATAATAATAATAATAATAATAATAATAATAATAATAATAATAATAATAATAATAATAATAATAATAATAATAATAAATAATAATAATAATAATAATAATAATAATAATAATAATAATAATAATAATAATAATAATAATAATAACAGTATGAAATAAAATAAAAATGACAGCGCTTCCCGTTAGAGGGACTATACTCGAAAAAAAAAAGACAGGGAAAGGCTCACTGATAGAAGGCCACACACACTAGCTAACTATACTAAAGCTAGCAACTAACTCCTTTCTGTAAACTATGCTACAGTATCCAGTAATAATAATAATAATAATAATAATAATAATAATAGTGCTTCTCTGTCAATGGCTGATGCAAATCTGCACATGCGCCTCCATCGTCTCACCCGTGAGGGGAGTACGAAGAATTGACGATAGGCTCTAATGACACCCCCGCAAGGGCAGTTCCAACACTTCCAGACGGACCGGTATGTTCAATGAAAATACTGGTGGCACCGACGGGAATCGAACTGGCGACAGGGCCCAGATGGTAGAACTTGACCACTGGGCTATCACGGTGTCCACAATAATAATAATAATAATAATAATAATAATAATAATAATAATAATAATAATAATAATAATAATAATAATAATAATAATAATAATAATAATAATAATAATAATAATAATAATAATAATAATAATAATAATAATAATAATAATAGTGCTTCTCTGTCAATGGCTGATGCATTTCTGCACATGCGCCTCCATCGTCTCACCCGTGAGGGGAGTACGAAGAATTGACGATAAGCTCTAATGACACCCCCGCAAGGGCAGTTCCAACACTTTCCAGACGGGCCGGTATGTTCAATGAAAATACTGGTCCAGACGGATCGGTATGTTCAATGAAAATACTGGTGGCACCGACGGGAATCGAACTGGCGACAGGGCTCAGATGGTAGAACTTGACCACTGGGCTATCACGGTGTCCATAATAATAATAATAATAATAATAATACTATATCTGAGGCGTACTGATGCAGCTAATGGCATATCCTCAACGGACATAAGCCTCCAATACCCTTTTTCGAGGTCCTCCACCCCCCCGTGTCAGTCTCTCGCCTGATGATCGGGGCCACCGATGGAGCTCCTGAGGGCAAGACTGCACTAAGCCGAGGTTATTCCGCAGTCCCAGCAACCTCTTGCAAGACGTCACCGAATGTGCAAGTGCATACACCAAGCACGGTTGCTAGAGCTGCCTCGAAACCCCACCCATAACAATCTGGTGTCTGCTGGGTCCTGGGCTATCAACCAGCATATGCGGAGTTTAAGATCTTTTACGCGCGCAACGACCCTCCTCCCCAGCATCTACCACCAAAGGGTTATGAGTTGGCGTCGCAGTTTAACGCCTTGAGGCCATTGGGCTGGAACTCTGTTTAGCAAGTGTGACTAGGTTTTTTCATCGGGATTTCCCTCAAATATGTCACAGTCAACACTCCAAGGCAGATTTACTATATCTGAGGCGTACTGATGCAGCTAATGGCATATCCTCAACGGACATAAGCCTCCAATACCCTTGTTCGAGGTCCTCCACCCCCCCGTGTCAGTCTCTCGCCTGATGATCGGGGCCACCGATGGAGCTCCTGAGGGCAAGACTGCACTAAGCCGAGGTTATTCCGCAGTCCCAGCAACCTCTTGCAAGACGTCACCGAATGTGCAAGTGCATACACCAAGCGCGGTTGCTAGAGCTGCCTCGAAACCCCACCCATAACAATCTGGTGTCTGCTGGGTCCTGGGCTATCAACCAGCATATGCGGAGTTTAAGATCTTTTACGCGCGCAACGACCCTCCTCCCCAGCATCTACCACCAAAGGGTTATGAGTTGGCGTCACAGTTTAACGCCTTGAGGCCATTGGGCTGGAACTCTGTTTAGCAAGTGTGACTAGGTTTTTTCATCGGGACTTCCCTCAAATATGTCACAGTCAACACTCCAAGGCAGATTTACTAATAATAATAATAATAATAATAATAATAATAATAATAATAATAATAATAATAATAATAATAATAATAATAATAATAATAATAATAGTGCTTCTCTGTCAATGGCTGATGCATTTCTGCACATGCGCCTCCATCGTCTCACCCGTGAGGGGAGTACGAAGAATTGACGATAAGCTCTAATGACACCCCCGCAAAGGCAGTTCCAACACTTCCAGACGGACCGGTATGTTCAATGAAAATACTGGTGGCACCGACGGGAATCGAACTGGCGACAGGGCCCAGATGGTAGAACTTGACCACTGGGCTATCACGGTGTCCAAAATAATAATAATAATAATAATAATAATAATAATAATAATAATAATAATAATAATAATAATACCAGTCTTGATAATCCAATCTGGATAGGAATGTGAAAATTCCTTTGTGGGCCCACACGCGAACCTTCCCCGAATCCAGAGGGGGAAACCCACTCAGCTGGTCATCCTCCTCTTCCTTCTTCTTCCTCTCCTCCTCCTCCATCTTCTTCCTCTCTTCCTCCTCCTTCTTCCTCTCCTCTTCCTCCTTCTTCTTCCTCTCCTCCTCCTCCTCCTTCTTCTTCTTCCTCTCCTCCTCCTCCTTCTTCTTCCTCTCCTCCTCCTCCTTCTTCTTCTTCTCCTCCTCCTTCTTCTTCTTCTCCTCCTCCTCCTTCTTCTTCTTCTCCTCCTCCTCCTTCTTCTTCTCCTCCTCCTCCTTCTTCTTCTTCTTCTTCTTCTTCTTCTCCTCCTCCTCCTTCTTCTTCTTCTTCTCCTCCTCCTCCTTCTTTTTCTTCTCCTCCTCCTTCTTCTCCTTCTCCTCCTTCTCCTCCTCCTCCTCCTTCTTCTTCTTCTTCTTCTTCTTCTTCTTCTTCTCCTCCTCCTCCTCCTTCTCCCTCTTCTTCTTCTTCTTCTTCTTCTTCTCCTCCTTCTTCTTCTTCTTCTTCTTCTGCTCCTCCTCCTTCTTCTTCTTCTTCTCCTCCTCCTCCTCCTCCTTCTTCTTCTCCTCCTCCTCCTCCTTCTTCTTCTTCTTCTCCTCCTCCTTCTCCTTTTCATCCTTCTTCTTCTTCTTCTTCTCCTCCTTCTTCTTCTTCTCCTCCTCCTTCTTCTTCTTCTCCTTCTCCTTCTCCTTCCCTTTGTCCTTCTTTTTTTGCTTCTCCATCTTCTCCTTCTCCTTCTCCTTCTCCTTCTCCTGTCTCTTCTGCCTTTTTGCGGGAGGAGCTTCTCCCAATCCGTCGTCCCAGGGCACAGGCTTATTCTTGAGCAGGATCCCTACGATGCATGCATTATAAATACATACATACATACATAATACCTTGTGCATTCCAGGTGTAGCTGAAGCCGCGGACCAACTTCTCCAAATCGCCTTTGCCCTGCATGTTGCACATTAAATAAATAAGTGAGTAAGTAAGTGAGCAAGCATATACCAGATCATGCTTGCAAAAGACGGCGTGGGGAATCTCCACACAATCAAAGGGCAGCACGTCTGCAGACCCATTGATTTTAAGGAACAATTCCCCACGCGAATTTTTGAGAATGGCTTGCAGAGTCTTGGCAATGTGCTTCGTAGACATGCCAGAGTCAGAAAGTGATCCTACACGTTGACAAACGAGCAAAATGAGTTGAATTCCAAAGACATAACTACCAGTCAGCGCCTTCAACCTTAAAATTTTTCTCGGGCCGGTCTGAAATTTGAACGTGTGGAAAAAGGGTCGTGTTATTATCAAACTTTTGTGCAGAGATTTTATTAAGAGCATGACATTTCGAGAAGATGTAACAGCATTCCCGCTCTTTCCCCAGCTCAGAATGAGCGGGAATGCTATTCTTTTTTTCTGTACACAACAATCTGTGGAAAAAACTCTGCACAAAAGTTTGTGAAAAGCGACCGGCATGATTTTGCATTTCCTTCCTACGTACTCTCAACTCATGTCATCCCTTGCATGTTTCTGCTGTAACGTGTTTGTTGAAGCTATAAATATCATTTCCTAACATTGCACGACCCAGCTTAATCTATTTTTCATAAACCAGCAATTCGATGAAACTCGTTTTTGGATTGCTATTTTGCAAACTTTTGTGCAGAGATTTTATTGAGAACATGACATTTCGAGAAAATGTAACAGCATTCCCGCTCTTTTCCCAGCTCAGAATGAGCGGGAACGCTATTCTTTTTTTCTGTACACAACAATCTGTGGAAAAAACTCTGCACAAAAGTTTGTGAAAACCGACCGGCATGATTTTGCATTTCCTTCCTACGTACTCTCAACTCATGTCATCCCCTGCATGTTTCTGCTATAACGTGTTTGTTGAAGCTATAAATGTCATTTCCTAACATTGCACGACCCAGCTTAATCTATTTTTCACAAACCAGCAATTCGATGAAACTCGTTTTCGGACTGCTGTTTTGCAAACTTTTGTGCAGAGATTTTATTGAGAGCATGACATTTCGAGAAGATGTAACAGCATTCCCGCTCTTTTCCCAGCTCAGAATGAGCGGGAATGCTATTCTTTTCTTCTGTACACAACAATCTGTGGAAAAAACTCTGCACAAAAGTTTGTGAAACTGACCGGCATGATTTTGCATTTCCTCTTCAATATATTATTATTATTATTATTATTATTATTATTATTATTATTATTATTATTATTATTATTATTATTATTATTATTATTATTATTATTATTATTATTATTATTATTATTCATGGGCTGATTGGTATAAAGCTCCTAGAGTAATGTTCTATGCCGTCACTTCCTTTATTCCACCGATTGGTGTGGAGACTTTCCTTATGGAATGGAGGACCGGATGCACATGGCCTTTTGGCTCAGCAATTGGCAGGAGATACACTATTATTATTATTATTATTATTATTATTATTATTATTATTATTATTATTATTTATGGACACCGTGATAGCCCAGTGGTCAAGTTCTACCATCTGGGCCCTGTCGCCAGTTCGATTCCCGTCGGTGCCACCAGTATTTTCATTGAACATACCGGTCTATTTCTGGACCAGTATTTTCATTGAACATACCGGCCCGTCTGGAAGTGTTGGAACTGCCCTTGCGGGGGTGTCATTAGAGCTTATCGTCAATTCTTCGTACTCCCCTCACGGGTGAGACGATGGAGGCGCATGTGCAGAAATGCATCAGCCATTGACAGAGAAGCACTATTATTATTATTATTATTATTATTATTATTATTATTATTATTATTATTATTATTATTATTGTTGCTTGGAGCTGCCTTGCGGGGGTGTCAGTAGAGCCTATCGTCAAATCTTCGTACTCCCCTCACGGGTGAGACGATGGAGGCACATGTGCAGAAATGCATTCGCCATTGACTGAGAAGCACTATTATTATTATTATTATTATTATTATTATTATTATTATTATTATTATTATATAGCATAGTTTAAAGAGGGGAGTATAGATACTAGCTTTAGTATAACTAGCTAGTGTGTGTGGCCTTCTATCAGTGAGCCTTTCTCTGTCCTTTTTTTTTTTGAGTGATTCCCTCTAACGGGAAGCGCTGCCATTTTTTTCATGTGTATTTCAAACTTTAGGTATGCCATGCTGAGGGCTAGCAAGGCGCCGATATATGTGGCACACCGTGGTGGTGGCTACGGAGTCTTTGCTGATAAATACCTTCCTCCTTCTTTTCAGCTTGGGCTCCTCGAACTAGGAGGAAAGTCTTTGCGTGCTGCAGATCATGCTGCATTTTCTGATCATTTCACTATGAAAATTGGGAGTTCCCTGCAAACAGGGATGCATCCAATTAAATTCATTAACGAATCGAGCAGGAATGCAATGCATCTCATCAACTCTTCATCGCAAGGGTTCAACAAGCTCGACGAGGACACTTGCCGACCGAACGTGAAGGTAAATTATGTTAGTTGTTACATACATCCATGCAATGTAAGTTTTTGTTACGTGTGTTGTATTTTTTCTATAAATATTGTTGTAAATAATGTCAGGTCAGCAAGGGTACTCCTATTGTGACTGTCACCACCGCAATATCGAAAGATCAAGAGATTTTGCTCAGCTATGCGCCTAATCCAGACCTAGAGATAGCTACGCTGCCAAGCGATGCACATCCGGTCTGGTTGAAAGAGGCTGCCAAGGAAGGAGCTAAAATCCCAGTTTTCCTGTTCGAGACTGACATTGGTCATGTATGTTTCATCGTTCCTGAGAAAGAACATCCGCTTCCACTTAAGTCAATTTCCTTGCTTCATGAAGCAAAGGTTGAACTTTTAGCGTCGGTCAGCAGTATTAGTTCTGATGGAATGCAACCGCTCTCCAGGTCATCATCTATTCCGCCGGAAAAAAAGAGGAAGCTTCTCGACAGCGTGTCCTCAATTTCAGATAGTCGCCGCACGCTTCTGCCCAGGGAAAGCTTGGACATTACAGTCATCACAGAAAAATCAAGCTTGAGTGATGCACAGGTAAAAAATAAATAAATGAAAATTATTACTGAGAAGATTCTTTTTTACAGGCCGGTGTTCCTGACGTTGATGCTAACCTCGACAGCTGGAAACAGTCAGACAGTTCTACTGTCACTACAGGATATGATGTTAGTAGCTGCAGCAGCTCTAGACTATATCTTCCTACTGGCTCCATGGTAATTTTTTTTCTCTACCTGTCTATGTTCATGCTGGTTAATGTTCATAAGCGATCTTGTTTGCGTAGAACGTCGACGAAGAGTGTTCAGATACGGATTCAAACGGTGATGCTGCATCTATCAACCCTGGATTGCTTCCTCCTCTGGTCGGCGTGGACGATGCGGAATTATCCAACGAGCTTCGATTGAACTTCGACGAGCTTACGGAATCGAATGAGCTGTTGTATAACATCATGAGATTATCACCAATTCCTTACAGCAGACCACGTAAGAATCCAACGCGCCCCTACACGATGAAAAGTCGCACGAAAGGTGCAGTGAAGCTTCAGAGACCATCTGCGCTCCAAAAACTGTTGGGGATTACCTTCGCCGACTTGGACAGGGAAGTTAAGTCTGTCTGCTGCAAAAAGTGGAAGTGTTATTCATTTAT
Organism: Paulinella micropora; assembly: GCA_019918135.1. NCBI lineage: Eukaryota > Cercozoa > Imbricatea > Euglyphida > Paulinellidae > Paulinella > Paulinella micropora. Next base: position 265,879 of record WBZZ01001722.1, read on the forward strand.
CGACACGCGTGATGTGCTTTACACGAGAGCGAAGAATGCGTCATCGTCTCTCAGTGAGCTTTATTCTTGGGCAGCTTCGCAGCTTGAATCGTTTCAAACAAAAACTGGATCGTTTCAGTATATGTATTTAACGGAGGCTGTGTGCAAAGTAGCCTGGCAGCGTATCTACGGGATCGGTGATAAAGTTTTGTCAAGAGCACACAAACTTCTTGCAAATAACACGAAGGTTTTGACAAAAAGCTACTCAACCGTTCCTGAAACAGAAAATGTGGTAGCAGTATTACTCTGCGAGAAGTTCATGGAGAGTTACCCGGAGATATGCAGCGACGGAATATGGAGGATGCAAGAAATGGCTCAGGACGTAGGAGTCCAAAACTATGTTCGCGAGAATTGGAAAGATATGTGCCTTCGGTTTGGTTGTTCGAAACGAGTTGATCCAAATAATCCTCCGACAGACAATACGATCAACAAAGTTTGGCGCATGGATTTTCCGCACGTCAAGTTTGTCAGAGGTATTATGCATATTTTCGTTATCATTACTTATTACAGGTTTGTTTTGCAGAAGGAGATTTCTCAAAATGCGAGATCTGCACAGAGCTTGCTGCTGATCATTCTAACGGTTTCAGGACTGAAGTAGAAGCTCAAGAATGGCGTCGCCGTAGCAGGCTTCATCACAAAATTCACAGGGCGTGCCGCGTTGCCAGCATGCAGCGCAAGAAGGCAGCACCAGCAGATTTTGCTGCCACAGTCATATCAGCCGATATGAAACCGCCAGTGAAGATCCCATCTTGCCGCCGCGCCGCGAAAGATTTCAAAGGAAAAATTGTGTTTCGCCTTTGCGTTGGAATCAATACCTGCTACACTACCGATACGCGTTTTATTCTGACGTACCTTGAAGGCGCGGTAGAACACGGCGCGAACAGCAACATTACTATGCTTGCCGCACTTTTACATTGGCAACTTTGGAACCCTCACACAATGCAAGCGTGGAAGTTATATCTTGAGTGGGACGGAGCTGGTGATAACACCGCGTGGGCGATGCTGGGTTTCCTTGGGCTCAATGTCGTTGACAGAGGAATCCGTTTCCAAGTAGAGTCACATCGCAAGCCACCAGGGCACGGGCACGATGGAGATGATCAGGAATTTCGAGTTATGGATATCGGGTGGAAGAGCACCTTCCTGACAACTAACATCGCTCAAGCGTTATTAAAGCTCATTCTTGCATTCAAGAAGCAGCACAAGAAGAGGCATGTGCTGGTTGTTCTCGGATGTAACTACGACTGGATGACTCATTTTAGCCCGTGTATGAACAAGAGTTTCAAAAACTACAACAAACCCTTGGCATATAGAATCACCAAGAAAGATCCTGACGCTTTGCCGACTGTAGAGATCGCTACTTGGGGAGACGCACAGGATTTTCATGGAGTGCGTGATGATCCCAGAGGAGAACCGATCAATTTGTTTATCGGACGCCCCGGTAATAATATTATCTATCTTTCTCTTTCTCTCTCTCTCTCTCTATCTCTCTCTCTCTCTCTCTCTCTCTCTCTTTCTCTCGTTCTATCTATCTATCTCTCTCTATTTATGACAGCGACCGACATGCCTCCCAAGCTTCCAGTCGGCTACTTCGTCAATCCGCGCCTGAAGAAGGATATTCGTGCTTTGGCTACTAAATACCTAGGGCCGGATGAGCGAGCACATGTGGAGGAAATGTTAGCAGGTGGAAATTTGACCAGAGTAGAGGTGGATGGAGATTACTTCGAAGGCGGCCTGCCCGGCCGTCCTGCTCATATGTCCTGTGTCGATGCAAAAGGCAAGGAATGGAGAGCAGAATTTCGATTGATCGACGAGCTACCTGTAAATTGGATGGAGTTGCCTCAAGAACGACAGGAGAAAATGAACGCACTTACGCGTTTGACCGATGAAGAGCTGCTGTCCTTACCACGCACTTATTTTGTTAATGAAGGACGTCCTCCAGCTCACCCGAGATGGCGTGGTGCAAGACAGCTTACTAGCGAAGAAAAGCAGGAGCAGGATTTAGCATTTGGAAATGCTTCTGAGCCTTGGCGGAAAATTCTCACGTTGCTAAGATCGTCAGAGGAAAAAAAGCAATTTGCGTCCAAGCAGATGGTAGTTAGCGAATTGAAATCATGGATGAGAATGCATGGTGTTGCAACGCAAAACTCCGATCGGAAACAGTTCAAGAAGGCAGAGCTTATTGAACAAGCGTGGAACCATTTCGAACGATGCGACTGTGGGTTCCCTGAGGAAGAAGAGCTTGGTGCTGCTCAGCCTGCAGAACCAGTGGCAGATTCAGAGGATGACTTATCTGATACTTTATCTTCCAGTTCATCAACTGACTCATCGTCTGATCGATCTTCTGGTTCAGAGGAAGAAAAGCATGGTATTAGTTTTCTTCTTCTTCTTCTTCTTCTTCTTCTTCTTCTTCTTCTTCTTCTTCTTCTTCTTCTTCTTCTTCTTCTTCTTCTTCTTCTCCTTCTTCTTCTTCTTCTCCTCCTTAACATGATGCTATCCATATTGTAGATGATTCAGATCGCTCCCACGCAAGTTGGAGAATGCGTAACTCAGGAATCCGTTTGCGCGGACGTCGCCGCGCACGTCGTGCTGCGGGTGGACGTGGACGTGGACGTGGTCGTATGTGATTATTTTTTTTTGAAGGAATTTTTCTGGGTCCGACTTTTTCATAATGGTTTTTGTCTAGGGCAACTGCAACTGTAACGCTTCTTCTAAAAACTGAAATTAGAAATTTGTTTAACTCTGATAATGCACCAGAATCTGATGTGAAGCGTCCTCCCTCCGACCCATCCCCCCCCCCCACCCCCCCTCCCCCCCCCACCCCCCCTCCCCCCTCTACGTACAACTAAACATTCGACAATCTTGGGGGTATCCCTTTTTCCGAAATTTTCCATGAAGTATATGGACTTTTTTGAAAACGTGTGGAAATGAAAGGAAATGAATTCCCTGATTGCAGAACATATAAAAATAATATTAAAATATGTTTTTATTAATTGTAATACACTTTAACTTCATCTTCAGAGGTGGGCAGGAACCGGTCCGACACTGTAATTTTTCTACTTTTTCGTAGTCCCGGCTACCATGAATCTATGATGATAACAATGCCGAACATGCAGAATTTGCTTTTACTGTTTATTCTTGCTTATATTAAGCATTTTACTATATTAAGACATGGTTTTACCTTCAAAAAATTCTGTTTGCCCGCTGTGACGTACGCTGGTACGTAGAGGGGGGAGGGGGGGGGGGTGGGGGGGGGAATGGGTCGGAGGGAGGACGCTTCACATCAGATTCTGGTGCATTATCAGAGTTAAACAAATTTCTAATTTCAGTTTTTAGAAGAAGCGTTACAGTTGCAGTTGCCCTAGACAAAAACCATTATGAAAAAGTCGGACCCAGAAAAATTCATTCAAAAAAAATAATCACATACGACCACGTCCACGTCCACGTCCACGTCCACCCGCAGCACGACGTGCGCGGCGACGTCCGCGCAAACGGATTCCTGAGTTACGCATTCTCCAACTTGCGTCGGAGCGATCTGAATCATCTACAATATGGATAGCATCATGTTAAGGAGGAGAAGAACAAGAAGAAGAAGAAGAAGAAGAAGAAGAAGAAGAAGAAGAAGAAGAAGAAGAAGAAGAAGAAGAAGAAGAAGAAGAAGAAGAAGAAGAAGAAGAAGAAAACTAATACCATGCTTTTCTTCCTCTGAACCAGAAGATCGATCAGACGATGAGTCAGTTGATGAACTGGAAGATGAAGTATCAGATAAGTCATCCTCTGAATCTGCCACTGGTTCTGCAGGCTGAGCAGCACCAAGCTCTTCTTCCTCAGGGAACCCACAGTCGCATCGTTCGAAATGGTTCCACGCTTGTTCAATAAGCTCTGCCTTCTTGAACTGTTTCCGATCGGAGTTTTGCGTTGCAACACCATGCATTCTCATCCATGATTTCCATTTTCTAACTACCATCTGCTTGGACGCAAATTGCTTTTTTTCCTCTGACGATCTTAGCAACGTGAGAATTTTCCGCCAAGGCTCAGAAGCATTTCCAAATGCTAAATCCTGCTCCTGCTTTTCTTCGCTAGTAAGCTGTCTTGCACCACGCCATCTCGGGTGAGCTGGAGGACGTCCTTCATTAACAAAATAAGTGCGTGGTAAGGACAGCAGCTCTTCATCGGTCAAACGCGTAAGTGCGTTCATTTTCTCCTGTCGTTCTTGAGGCAACTCCATCCAATTTACAGGTAGCTCGTCGATCAATCGAAATTCTGCTCTCCATTCCTTGCCTTTTGCATCGACACAGGACATATGAGCAGGACGGCCGGGCAGGCCGCCTTCGAAGTAATCTCCATCCACCTCTACTCTGGTCAAATTTCCACCTGCTAACATTTCCTCCACATGTGCTCGCTCATCCGGCCCTAGGTATTTAGTAGCCAAAGCACGAATATCCTTCTTCAGGCGCGGATTGACGAAGTAGCCGACTGGAAGCTTGGGAGGCATGTCGGTCGCTGTCATAAATAGAGAGAGAGATAGATAGATAGAACGAGAGAAAGAGAGAGATATATATATATATATATATAGATAGATAGAACGAGAGAAAGAGAGAGAGAGAGAGAGAGAGAGAGAGAGAGAGAGAGAGAGAGAGAGAGAGAGAGAGAGAAAGAGAAAGATAGATAATATTATTACCGGGGCGTCCGATAAACAAATTGATCGGTTCTCCTCTGGGATCATCACGCACTCCATGAAAATCCTGTGCGTCTCCCCAAGTAGCGATCTCTACAGTCGGCAAAGCGTCAGGATCTTTCTTGGTGATTCTATATGCCAAGGGTTTGTTGTAGTTTTTGAAACTCTTGTTCATACACGGGCTAAAATGAGTCATCCAGTCGTAGTTACATCCGAGAACAACCAGCACATGCCTCTTCTTGTGCTGCTTCTTGAATGCAAGAATGAGCTTTAATAACGCTTGAGCGATGTTAGTTGTCAGGAAGGTGCTCTTCCACCCGATATCCATAACTCGAAATTCCTGATCATCTCCATCGTGCCCGTGCCCTGGTGGCTTGCGATGTGACTCTACTTGGAAACGGATTCCTCTGTCAACGACATTGAGCCCAAGGAAACCCAGCATCGCCCACGCGGTGTTATCACCAGCTCCGTCCCACTCAAGATATAATTTCCACGCTTGCATTGTGCGAGGGTTCCAAAGTTGCCAATGTAAAAGTGCGGCAAGCATAGTAATGTTGCTGTTCGCGCCGTGTTCTACCGCGCCTTCAAGGTACGTCAGAATAAAATGCGTATCGGTAGTGTAGCAGGTATTGATTCCAACGCAAAGGCGAAACACAATTTTTCCTTTGAAATCTTTCGCGGCGCGGCGGCAAGATGGGATCTTCACTGGCGGTTTCATATCGGCTGATATGACTGTGGCAGCAAAATCTGCTGGTGCTGCCTTCTTGCGCTGCATGCTGGCAACGCGGCACGCCCTGTGAATTTTGTGATGAAGCCTGCTACGGCGACGCCATTCTTGAGCTTCTACTTCAGTCCTGAAACCGTTAGAATGATCAGCAGCAAGCTCTGTGCAGATCTCGCATTTTGAGAAATCTCCTTCTGCAAAACAAACCTGTAATAAGTAATGATAACGAAAATATGCATAATACCTCTGACAAACTTGACGTGCGGAAAATCCATGCGCCAAACTTTGTTGATCGTATTGTCTGTCGGAGGATTATTTGGATCAACTCGTTTCGAACAACCAAACCGAAGGCACATATCTTTCCAATTCTCGCGAACATAGTTTTGGACTCCTGCGTCCTGAGCCATTTCTTGCATCCTCCATATTCCGTCGCTGCATATCTCCGGGTAACTCTCCATGAACTTCTCGCAGAGTAATACTGCTACCACATCTTCTGTTTCAGGAACGGTTGAGTAGCTTTTTGTCAAAACCTTCGTGTTATTTGCAAGAAGTTTGTGTGCTCTTGACAAAACTTTATCACCGATCCCGTAGATACGCTGCCAGGCTACTTTGCACACAGCCTCCGTTAAATACATATACTGAAACGATCCAGTTTTTGTTTCAAACGATTCAAGCTGCGAAGCTGCCCAAGAATAAAGCTCACTGAGAGACGATGACGCATTCTTCGCTCTCGTGTAAAGCACATCACGCGTGTCGATAAATGAATAACACTTCCACTTTTTGCAGCAGACAGACTTAACTTCCCTGTCCAAGTCGGCGAAGGTAATCCCCAACAGTTTTTGGAGCGCAGACGGTCTCTGAAGCTTCACTGCACCTTTCGTGCGACTTTTCATCGTGTAGGGGCGCGTTGGATTCTTACGTGGTCTGCTGTAAGGAATTGGTGATAATCTCATGATGTTATACAACAGCTCATTCGATTCCATAAGCTCGTCGAAGTTCAATCGAAGCTCGTTGGATAATTCCGCATCGTCCACGCCGACCAGAGGAGGAAGCAATCCAGGGTTGATAGATGCAGCATCACCGTTTGAATCCGTATCTGAACACTCTTCGTCGACGTTCTACGCAAACAAGATCGCTTATGAACATTAACCAGCATGAACATAGACAGGTAGAGAAAAAAATTACCATGGAGCCAGTAGGAAGATATAGTCTAGAGCTGCTGCAGCTACTAACATCATATCCTGTAGTGACAGTAGAACTGTCTGACTGTTTCCAGCTGTCGAGGTTAGCATCAACGTCAGGAACACCTGCCTGTAAAAAAGAATCTTCTCAGTAATAATTTTCATTTATTTATTTTTTACCTGTGCATCACTCAAGCTTGATTTTTCTGTGATGACTGTAATGTCCGAGCTTTCCCTGGGCAGAAGCGTGCGGCGACTATCTGAAATTGAGGACACGCTGTCGAGAAGCTTCCTCTTTTTTTCCGGCGGAATAGATGATGACCTGGAGAGCGGTTGCTTTCCATCAGAACTAATACTGCTGACCGACGCTAAAAGTTCAACCTTTGCTTCATGAAGCAAGGAAATTGACTTAAGTGGAAGCGGATGTTCTTTCTCAGGAACGATGAAACATACATGACCAATGTCAGTCTCGAACAGGAAAACTGGGATTTTAGCTCCTTCCTTGGCAGCCTCTTTCAACCAGACCGGATGTGCATCGCTTGGCAGCGTAGCTATCTCTAGGTCTGGATTAGGTGCATAGCTGAGCAAAATCTCTTGATCTTTCGATATTGCGGTGGTGACAGTCACAATAGGAGTACCCTTGCTGACCTGACATTATTTACAACAATATTTATAGAAAAAATACAACACACGTAACAAAAACTTACATTGCATGGATGTATGTAACAACTAACATAATTTACCTTCACGTTCGGTCGGCAAGTGTCATCGTCGAGCTTGTTGAACCCTTGCGATGAAGAGTTGATGAGATGCATTGCATTCCTGCTCGATTCGTTAATGAATTTAATTGGATGCATCCCTGTTTGCAGGGAACTCCCAATTTTCATAGTGAAATGATCAGAAAATGCAGCATGATCTGCAGCACGCAAAGACTTTCCTCCTGGTTCGAGGAGCCCAAGCTGAAAAGAAGGAGGAAGGTATTTATCAGCAAAGACTCCGTAGCCACCACCACGGTGTGCCACATATATCGGCGCCTTGCTAGCCCTCAGCATGGCATACCTAAAGTTTGAAATACACATGAAAAAAATGGCAGCGCTTCCCGTTAGAGGGAATCACTAAAAAAAAAAAGGACAGAGAAAGGCTCACTGATAGAAGGCCACACACACTAGCTAGTTATACTAAAGCTAGTATCTATACTCCCCTCTTTAAACTATGCTATATAATAATAATAATAATAATAATAATAATAATAATAATAATAATAATAATAATAATAAAAAAAAAAAAAAAAAATAATAATAATAATAATAATAATAATAATAATAATAATAATAACAATAATAACAATAATAATAATAATAATAATAGATTTATCAGTCAATTGGCCTTTGATCCTGTCGGACATGTGCCTCCATTGGTAGCACGGGGCCGTTCGGTGACGCGGCTCCGCTCCAAAGACTCAATAATAATAATAATAATAATAATAATAATAATAATAATAATAATAATAATAATAATAATAATAATAATAATAATAATAATAATAATAATAATAATAATAATAATAGTGCTTCTCAGTCAATGGCGAATGCATTTCTGCACATGTGCCTCCATCGTCTCACCCGTGAGGGGAGTACGAAGATTTGACGATAGGCTCTACTGACACCCCCGCAAGGCAGCTCCAAGCAACAACAATAATAATAATAATAATAATAATAATAATAATAATAATAGTGCTTCTCTGTCAATGGCTGATGCATTTCTGCACATGCGCCTCCATCGTCTCACCGTGAGGGAGTACGAAGAATGACGATAAGCTCTAATGACACCCCGCAAGGCAGTTCCAACACTTCAGACGGCCGGTATTTGAAATGAAAATACTGGTCAGAAATAGACCGGTATGTTCAATGAAAATACTGGTGGCACCGACGGGAATCGAACTGGCGACAGGGCCAGATGGTAGAACTTGACCACTGGCTATCACGTGTCCATAAATAATAATAATAATAATAATAATAATAATAATAATAATAATAATAATAGTGTATCTCTGCAATGCTGAGCAAAGCATGTGCATCCAGTCCTCCATTCCATAAGGAAGTCTCCACACCAATCGTGAATAAAGAATGACGGCATAGAACATTACTCTAGGAGCTTTATACAATCAGCCCATGAATAATAATAATAATAATAATAATAATAATAATAATAATAATAATAATAATAATAATAATAATAATAATAATAATAATAATAATAATATATTGAAGAGGAAATGCAAAATCATGCCGGTCAGTTTCACAAACTTTTGTGCAGAGTTTTTTCCACAGATTGTTGTGTACAGAAGAAAAGAATAGCATTCCCGCTCATTCTGAGCTGGGAAAAGAGCGGGAATGCTGTTACATCTTCTCGAAATGTCATGCTCTCAATAAAATCTCTGCACAAAAGTTTGCAAAACAGCAATCCAAAAACGAGTTTCATCGAATTGCTGGTTTGTGAAAAATAGATTAAGCTGGGTCGTGCAATGTTAGGAAATGACATTTATAGCTTCAACAAACACGTTGCAGCAGAAACATGCAAGGGATGACATGAGTTGAGAGTACGTACTAGGAAGGAAATGCAAAATCATGCCGGTCGGTTTTCACAAACTTTTGTGCAGAGTTTTTTCCATAGATTGTTGTGTACAGAAGAAAAGAATAGCATTCCCGCTCATTCTGAGCTGGGAAAAGAGCGGGAATGCTGTTACATCTTCTCGTAATGTCATGCTCTTAATAAAATCTCTGCACAAAAGTTTGCAAAACAGCAGTCCGAAAACGAGTTTCATCGAATTGCTGGTTTGTGAAAAATAGATTAAGCTGGGTCGTGCAATGTTAGGAAATGACATTTATAGCTTCAACAAACACGTTATAGCAGAAACATGCAAGGGATGACATGAGTTGAGAGTACGTAGGAAGGAAATGCAAAATCATGCCGGTCGGTTTTCACAAACTTTTGTGCAGAGTTTTTTCCACAGATTGTTGTGTACAGAAAAAAAGAATAGCATTCCCGCTCATTCTGAGCTGGGAAAAGAGCGGGAATGCTGTTACATTTTCTCGAAATGTCATGTTCTCAATAAAATCTCTGCACAAAAGTTTGCAAAACAGCAATCCAAAAACGAGTTTCATCGAATTGCTGGTTTATGAAAAATAGATTAAGCTGGGTCGTGCAATGTTAGGAAATGACATTTATAGCTTCAACAAACACGTTATAGCAGAAACATGCAAGGGATGACATGAGTTGAGAGTACGTAGGAAGGAAATGCAAAATCATGCCGGTCGCTTTTCACAAACTTTTGTGCAGAGTTTTTTCCACAGATTGTTGTGTACAGAAAAAAAGAATAGCATTCCCGCTCATTCTGAGCTGGGGAAAGAGCGGGAATGCTGTTACATCTTCTCGAAATGTCATGCTCTTAATAAAATCTCTGCACAAAAGTTTGATAATAACACGACCCTTTTTCCACACGTTCAAATTTCAGACCGGCCCGAGAAAAATTTTAAGGTTGAAGGCGCTGACTGGTAGTTATGTCTTTGGAATTCAACTCATTTTGCTCGTTTGTCAACGTGTAGGATCACTTTCTGACTCTGGCATGTCTACGAAGCACATTGCCAAGACTCTGCAAGCCATTCTCAAAAATTCGCGTGGGGAATTGTTCCTTAAAATCAACGGGTCTGCAGACGTGCTGCCCTTTGATTGTGTGGAGATTCCCCACGCCGTCTTTTGCAAGCATGATCTGGTATATGCTTGCTCACTTACTTACTTACTTATTTATTTAATGTGCAACATGCAGGGCAAAGGCGATTTGGAGAAGTTGGTCCGCGGCTTCAGCTACACCTGGAATGCACAAGGTATTATGTATGTATGTATGTATTTATAATGCATGCATCGTAGGGATCCTGCTCAAGAATAAGCCTGTGCCCTGGGACGACGGATTGGGAGAAGCTCCTCCCGCAAAAAGGCAGAAGAGACAGGAGAAGGAGAAGGAGAAGGAGAAGAAGGAGAAGCAAAAAAAGAAGGACAAAGGGAAGGAGAAGGAGAAGGAGAAGAAGAAGGAGGAGGAGAAGAAGAAGAAGGAGGAGAAGAAGAAGAAGAAGGATGAAAAGGAGAAGAAGGAGGAGGAGAAGAAGAAGAAGGAGGAGGAGGAGGAGAAGAAGAAGAAGAAGGAGGAGGAGGAGAAGAAGAAGAAGAAGGAGGAGGAGCAGAAGAAGAAGAGAGAAGGAGGAGAAGAAGAAGAAGAAGAAGAGGGAGAAGGAGGAGGAGGAGGAGGAGAAGAAGAAGAAGAAGAAGGAGGAGGAGGAGAAGGAGAAGAAGGAGGAGGAGAAGAAGAAGAAGGAGGAGGAGGAGGAGAAGGAGGAGGAGAAGAAGAAGAAGAAGAAGGAGGAGGAGGAGAAGAAGAAGAAGGAGGAGGAGGAGAAGAAGAAGAAGGAGGAGGAGGAGAAGAAGAAGAAGGAGGAGGAGAAGAAGAAGAAGGAGGAGGAGGAGAGGAAGAAGAAGAAGGAGGAGGAGGAGGAGAGGAAGAAGAAGGAGGAAGAGGAGAGGAAGAAGGAGGAGGAAGAGAGGAAGAAGATGGAGGAGGAGGAGAGGAAGAAGAAGGAAGAGGAGGATGACCAGCTGAGTGGGTTTCCCCCTCTGGATTCGGGGAAGGTTCGCGTGTGGGCCCACAAAGGAATTTTCACATTCCTATCCGGATTAGATTATCAAGACTGGTATTATTATTATTATTGTTATTATTATTATTATTATTATTATTATTATTATTATTATTATTATTATTATTATTATTATTATTATTATTATTATCATTATTATTATTATTATTATTATTATTATTATTATTATTATTATTATTACTGGATACTGTAGCATAGTTTACAGAAAGGAGTTAGTTACTAGCTTTAGTATAGTTAGCTAGTGTGTGTGGCCTTCTATCAGTGAGCCTTTCCCTGTCTTTTTTTTTCGAGTATAATCCCTCTAACGGGAAGCGCTGTCATTTTTTTTTAATTTCATACTGTTATTATTATTATTATTATTATTATTATTATTATTATTATTATTATTATTATTATTATTTATTATTATTATTATTATTATTATTATTATTATTATTATTATTATTATTATTATTATTATTATTATTATTATTATTATTATTATTATTATTATGTGGCACCGCGATAGCCCAGTGGTTAAGGTCTACCATCTGGGACCTGTCGCCAGTTCGATTCCCGTCGGTGCCAGTATTTTCAAAGGATATTTTCTTTGAAAGTATTGGTCTGTCTGGAAGGCTTGGAGCTGCCTTGCGGGGATGTCAGTAGAGCCTATAGTCAAATCTTCGTACTCCCCTCGCGGGTGAGACGATGGAGGCACATGTGCAGAAATGCATTCGCCATTGACTGAGAAGCACTATTATTATTATTATTATTATTATTATTATTATTATTATTTATTATTATTTTTTTTATTATTATTTTATTATTATTATTATTATATTATTATTATTATTATTATTATTATTATTATTATTATTATTATTATTATTATTATTATTATTATGGACACCGTGATAGCCCAGTGGTCAAGTTCTACCATCTGGGCCCTGTCGCCAGTTCGATTCCCGTCGGTGCCACCAGTATTTTCATTGAACATACCGGTCCGTCTGGAAGTGTTGGAACTGCCCTTGCGGGGGTGTCATTAGAGCCTATCGTCAATTCTTCGTACTCTCCTCACGGGTGAGACGATGGAGGCGCATGTGCAGATTTGCATCAGCCATTGACAGAGAAGCACTATTATTATTATTATTATTATTATTATTATTATTATTATTATTATTATTATTATTATTATTAGCTTTTTCTTCTGTTCCTCTTTTATTATTTATTATTATTATTATTATTATTATTATTATTATTATTATTATTCAGCCCAATGGCCTCAAGGCGTTAAACTGTGACGCTAACTCATAACCCTTTGGTGGTAGATGCTGGGGAGGAGGGTCGTTGCGCGCGTAAAAGATCTTAAACTCCGCATATGCTGGTTGATAGCCCAGGACCCAGCAGACACCAGATTGTTATGGGTGGGGTTTTGAGGCAGCTCTAGCAACCGCGCTTGGTGTATGCACTTGCACATTCGGTGACGTCTTGCAAGAGGTTGCTGGGACTGCGGAATAACCTCGGCTTAGTGCAGTCTTGCCCTCAGGAGCTCCATCGGTGGCCCCGATCATCAGGCGAGAGACTGACACGGGGGGGTGGAGGACCTCGAAAAAGGGTATTGGAGGCTTATGTCCGTTGAGGATATGCCATTAGCTGCATCAGTACGCCTCAGATATAGTATTATTATTATTATTATTATTATTATTTTTTATTATTATTATTATTATTATTATTATTATTATTATTATTATTATTATTATTATTATTATTATTATTATTATTATTATTATTCAGCCCAATGGCCTCAAGGCGTTAAACTGTGACGCCAACTCATAACCCTTTGGTGGTAGATGCTGGGGAGGAGGGTTGTTGCGCGCGTAAAAGATCTTAAACTCCGCATATGCTGGTTGATAGCCCAGGACCCAGCAGACACCAGATTGTTATGGGTGGGGTTTCGAGGCAGCTCTAGCAACCGCGCTTGGTGTATGCACTTGCACATTCGGTGACGTCTTGCAAGAGGTTGCTGGGACTGCGGAATAACCTCGGCTTAGTGCAGTCTTGCCCTCAGGAGCTCCATCGGTGGCCCCGATCATCAGGCGAGAGACTGACACGGGGGGGTGGAGGACCTCGAAAAAGGGTATTGGAGGCTTATGTCCGTTGAGGATATGCCATTAGCTGCATCAGTACGCCTCAGATATAGTATTATTATTATTATTTAGGGAGTACATAGGCCATCGGTCCCTTTCCATGGGCTGATTGGTATAAAGCTCCTAGATTAATGTTCTATGCCGTCACTTCCTTTATTCCACCGATTGGTGTGGAGACTTTCCTTATGGAATGGAGGACTGGATGCACATGGCCTTTTGGCTCAGCAATTGGCAGACGATACATATTATTATTATTATTATTATTATTATTATTATTATTATTTATTATTATTATTATTATTATATTGTTATTATTATTATTATTCGATAGCATAGTTTAGAGAGGGGAGTATAGATACTTAGCTTTAGTATAGTTAGCTAGTGTGTGTGGCCTTCTATCAGTTATCAGTGAGCCTTTCCCTGTTTTTTTTTTTCGAGTATATTTCTTCTAACGGGAAGCGCTGCCATTTTTTTTTAATTTAAACTCTCTTTTTTATTATTATTATTATTATTCCTCTTTTGCTGCTGCTTTAATTAGCTTGCTCTTTAAGTTCACATCCGAGGACAACAAACATCGGGAGGGGGCGCTCGCGCTCGACGTTGCACTTACAAAGTACAACAATTTCGAACTGAAGGCGTCCACGCAAGTGGAGACATGTGAGGGTGAAACTTCACCTTGTGCTCCCGGGTCTTTTTCCCTATAAGTATGAAAGATTTTTATAAACTGATTGTTTATTTTTTATTTGCAGGCTCTTCATTGTCTTTCCCATTGGTTGGCGCAAGAAGACTCCTGCGCAAGTCAATCGAGGTACTGTATGTTTTTCAAAATTCACAAGCTGCACATATTTTTTATACTTGGATGTTGCAGGATCGAAGCGCTTCATTTTTGCTGCGCGCGAGGTCGACACTGACGGCGATGGCAAGGCTGACGAAATCCAATATCAGCTCATGGGTTTTTTTTGGTTTTAACCTTAAACACTCTTGCATGCTTGATCCGTCGCCGATGGACTTCGAGAAGCAGGTGAAGCCCGCGTGGCTCCTCTACGTCGGTAACCCACGAACCCGCCTATGATTTGCAACTGGCGGAAGCGGGAGCTTTTGCTTCTGTACGAAGCAAACAAGGTCATTTCTTCTTCTTCTTCTTCTTCTTCTTCTTCTTCTTCCTCTTCTTCTTCCATTTTTCTTTTTCTTCTTCATATACATGTTATTATTCTTTTTCTCCACCAGCTCCATCTTTTTTTTTTTTTTTTTTTTTTTTTTTTTTTGTTTTTGTTTTTTTTGGCATCTTCCTTTTCTTTATTTTGCATATTTACTGCATGCTCGCCTGAAACGTTAGAAGAAGAATCAAAAAAAGGGCCCGACTGAGCCTCGCTCTTCGGGCAGGCCAAAAAAACTGAGATTCGGTAGCAACATTGTATGTAATGAAAAATGAAGGATGTATGTAATATTGTTTGGTTCTTTGTGCAGAATCCATCGACGTCGACGATGTTCCAGACGTTCCAGACGTCCCTGAAGAAGAAGAGACCCCTGAGCCTCCTATGCCTAAGGGGTCCAGCAAGAAAAAGCCAGGTACTAGCAAATTTCATCTTTTTTTTGTGTGCTTTTTTTTCAGTGTTTCTAATTTCTGACGTGACTAGGCAAGCCGAAGTCCAAAAAGCCCGCGGTCGACGCTGATGAAGTGGACATGTCGTTGGAGGTATAATCTTTCCTACTCCTTCTTCTTCTTTTTCTTTTTTTTTGTGAGGGGGGGGCCCCCGGGGGGGGGGGGGTCAAAAGGTCTCTTTGGGCGCCGCAGCATATAGTTTAGAGAGGGGAGTATAGCTACTAGCTTTAGTATGGCTAGCTAGTGTGTGTGGCATTCTATCAGTGAGCCTTTCCCTGTCTTTTTTTTTTTTCCGAGTATAATCTCTCTAACGGGAAGCGCTTGACATTTTTTTTTTTCAAAACTTATTATTATTATTATTATTATTATTATTATTATATTATTATTATTATTATTATTATTATTATTATTATTATTATTATTATTATTATTATTATTATTTAGGGAGTACATAGGCCATCGGTCCCTTTCCATGGGCTGATTGGTATAAAGCTCTAGAGTGATGTTCTATGCCGTCACTTCCTTTATTCCACCGATTGGTGTGGAGACTTTCCTTATGGAATGGAGGACTGGATGCACATGGCCTTTTGTCTCAGCAATTGGCAGGAGATATACTATTATTATTATTATTATTATTATTATTATTATTATTATTATTATTATTATTATTATTCTTTGTTGTTGTTGTTGTCGTTGCTGTTGGTTTGTTCTGCCACTGCCTTGTTCGCAAGAAATGAACGACTTCTTTCAAAACAACGGCGACCGGTATTGTATTCAGGGTAGTTCGTCCGCCGGCGTGTCGAAAGAAGTCGTTCAGGATCTTGTGAACAAGGCAATGTCAGAACAAGCCGCATCCATTAAGGAAATGCTAGCAGAAGAAAGAAAGTTGAGAGAGGAGGAAAGGAAGAAAAAAGAAGCGCAAGATCGGAAGGAAAAAGAGGCGCAAGAGAAGCGACAACGGGAAGAGGAGAGAAGAAAAGAGGAAGAATTCGAAGAAGGAGAAGGAG
>WBZZ01001723.1:0-15000 GCA_019918135.1 Paulinella micropora
CTAGCCGAGTGTGTCTCCCCCCCTCCCACTGTCTCTTCTTTCGCCCCTATCTCTCCTCTCGCCCCTATCTCTCCTCTCGCCCCTATATCTCCTCTCGCCCCTCTCCCTGCCCTCGTCCCGCACCTCAGAAGAGGAAGGGGAGGGAGAGACAGGCAAAAAAAACTTGGTCATTCGCTCAACTCTCCCCAAAAAAGAGCGAGCGTTTTTCGCGTCGGATACGGTAGAAAAAGGCAGTGTCCCGGGGTTTTCCGGCAAAGTTTGGTTTTTCAGCTATATCACTCACATCCCGGAAATTTGTTGCCAAAATTCGTGGCCAACAACCTACCAAGAGCAGCGAATCTAGTTCGCTCAGTCTTTCCTTAAATTCGCCCACGAGCATGGTATAGTCTCAGCAGCCGACGCGGTGAAACAAAGTATTCAAGACTGCTTTTTTTAATAACTGCTGCTTGGCTGTAAAGTTAGCGCAGATGACGCACAAGCAACCCCCCCGCCCGTGCCTACTTCCAGACTCTCTCTTGTCGTCGCCAGAATAATACAGTATGTCCAGAATCTGTAGGGCGAAGCCGCTCGTCTGTTAAAGTGCAAGAAAAGTTTTTTTAAAATTAAAACTCAATAAAACTTGGTTCTTTTTTTAGTAATTGCAATTGGATACAGCCGAAAAAAGGTAATGCCTCGGGTTTTCCGGCAAAACTCTGCTTTTCAGCCATATCACACCCATAAAAATTCGGCGACAAATTTCGTGCCCAAAAAAAGAACAGCAAATCTAGTTTGCCAAATCCTAGCCGAGTGTGTCTCCCCCTCCCCTGTCTCTTCTCTCGCCCCTATATCTCCTCTCGCCCCGCACCTCAGAAGAGGAAGGGGAGGGGGTGAACGGCAAAAAAAACCTGGTCATTCGCTCAACTCCCCCCCCCCCCACAAAAAAAGCCAGCGTTTTTTCTCCTGTTGGATACGGTCAAAAAAGGCAATACCCCGGGGTTTTCCGGCAGAATTTGGTTTTTTTCAGCTATATCGTATACACACGAAGATTTGGCGACAAATTTCGGGGCCAACAACCCACCAAGAGCAGCGAATCTAGTTCGCTCCAGTACTTGCCTGGCCCCTGTTCTCTGAGCTCACCGCCGGTGTTTTTATATTAGGTTTGCTGCTTCCAGTGGCTCCTGATTAAGTTTGCTGCTGCCGGTGGTTCCCCCAGCAAAGCTCGCGCCCCCGTATGTTCAGGGCGCCCCGGACCCTACCCCCCCCAAAAAAGGATTTCCAGTTCCCGCGGCCCCTCCATTTCCTATACCTGCGATGTCGGCCCAGCACCACGTGCGCGATTTCACGCCCGCCAGTGCGGTGTGGCTCGCCGCGTCCTGCCGGCGGCTGCGAGCCCTCGTGCGGCAACCGAGCTGGTGGCGGGGCTTGGTGCCGCCGGCCGAGCTCCTGCTGCACCGAGCGGACCACGGCAACCTAGTGCTGGGCCTGCGTGGCGCGGGCTTCACCTCGCTCGGCCGCGTTAGAGTGGTCTCCCGGGACGGCGATCAGAACCAACAGTACCTGTCGCTGCGCCGCGCCGCTGCCTTACTGCAAAGCTGGCGAGTGCAGCAACTGGCGCTCGAATTCGCCAAAGGCTTGGATCTGTACCTGAAGCAGGTAATGTCCAGCGCCGCGGAGATCCAGGAGCTAGAGTTGAAGGGCTTCGACGTATCGATGAGCCGCCTCCAGGAAGATGGGATATCGCTGCCTCACCTGGCAACGAGCCCCCGTACGCGAAAGAAGCACAGCACACCGCTGATAACGCGCTCCAACGACCCCCGGGTCCGCAATAAACCGCATCTCCGGCTGGGCCAAAATATGCCTCGCCCTCTCCTCGGTCATATCCGCCGGTCGCGATGAGAGAACGCATCGAGCAATCGAGCTTGAGAAGGCCAGCTCAAAACGGTACAAAGAGAAAGTGCAGGGTTTGGAGGCATCTCTGAAAAAGCTTCAAGGGAAGCTGGAACGCGCAGTAGAAGAGCGCGACAAATACAAAGGTCATGCTTTTGTTCTCTTCTGACTCACCAATTCGTCTGTTGTAGAGGAGTCTGAAGACAAGGCTGCAGAGGTTAAGTCTTTGGCTGCCAAGTTGGCGAAACGAGAGCGGTCGCAATCTCCTTGCTTGTCACCCCACAACAAAAAGCACAGCAAGCGAGAACACCACCGCTACCCATCTAGTGAGCGTTTGAGCCCTGAATCATACAAAAAGAGAACACCACCACGCGATCGATCGAATTGCTATCACTATTGAATTTTCACAAGGGCATGAATTTGTACCTGAAATTAATATTAGTTTGACTAATAGTCTATTTTTAAGTATTAAAATATATTTTTCAACGCTGTTACTAATTCTGATTTGGTTGTGTTAGAGCGAGCCGGCAGTTTGAGAGATTGCTGTTACATTTCGAACAAGTTTCGATTTTTTTCAACAATGAAAAAATACAAAGTTATTTATTAGCCAGTCTCATTTTTCTTTTTTTTATGCTTCTGTTCTTGATTTTATGTGAATTAACGTTGATTAAATAGCTTAGTTTCGACTACCACATGAGAACCAATTCTTAGACATATTATTATTTGTATCATGACGACTGCGTAAAACAAGGTCAAAAGTGTAAGCTTTCGCACCGGTTTTATGCTTCAAAAACATTATAAATATGCTAAACAAGCTGGTATTAATAATATTTCATGAATAATTCAAGTAGTCAGTGAGTATGTATAACGATTACATGTGAGTGGCAAGTATTCTGAGTGTCACAGTGACTAGTGTAAAACACGGTCACTCAATTTAAAGTCTAAGCTTCCGCACCGGTTTTATGCTTCAAAAACATTATAAATATGCTGAACAAGCTAGTATTAATAATATTTTATGAATAGTTCAAGTAGTCAGTGAATATGTATAACGAGTACAAGTGAGTGGCAAGTGTCACAGTGACTAGTGTAAAACATAGTCACTCACTCTGTATTCTAAGCTTCCACACTGGTTTTATGCTTCAAAAACATTATAAAGATGCTGAACAAGCTAGTATTAATATTATTTCATGCATAGTTCAAGTAGTCAGTGAGTATGTATAACGAGTACAAGTGAGTGGCAAGTAGTCACTGCCACCAATGACAAACTTGAAAATTTTCAAGTCACATTGGAATTTAAATTTGAATTTGAAGTGATATCACTAGAATTTGATAAATTACTATCAATATAATCGCATTGATTTTGCTGTAAGCAACATAAAACAAAGAAAAACCAAGCTCAGGCACGCCAAAACCACTTATTAACAAGATAAATTACTAACGGTCAAAAAACAGCAGTTGTAACGGCTAGAAATTCAATTTTTTTTAAATTTTTTTTAAAAGAAATGATGAAAATAGATAAAAATCTTTCATTTTATTTATATACGAACTATTTCTGAAATTTTTTGAATTCCTATTGCACTTGATATTGCAATTTATCCTGTCAAGTGATGTGTGTGTCTCATACAGTGCAACTCTTGCTCAT
This sequence comes from Paulinella micropora, assembly GCA_019918135.1. Taxonomy (NCBI): domain Eukaryota; phylum Cercozoa; class Imbricatea; order Euglyphida; family Paulinellidae; genus Paulinella; species Paulinella micropora. The sequence goes on from WBZZ01001723.1 coordinate 3,509, forward strand.
CCGAGAAAACACAGCCTACGGTGACGAGAACCCGAAAACAACTTCAACGCAAGAAATGTATGCCCTATGCATAGATCCATCCATAAACATCCGAAAACCAATGATTCAATAAATACCAAGTTGTCCATAAATAACCATGTCGCTTCCGATCATCGAATTTGTGAATTTTCCCAAGTCACTGTAGATGTCACAAAAATTTCCGAGTAACGAGGAAAATTTCCTATCCCGTAAACTATGTTTTTATTAGCGACTCCAATGTTACAGTGACTGTGACTCAATATTTAATAATATAACAACTATCTAACGACTTGTCAGTAGAGTGAGGAATACCTAACATAGAAGGGACTCCGTGTTCTCCAAGCCAAGGATAACCGACAGACCGGAACATCGGGTAATGCCATTATATGATAGTACCGGGTGGGCCGGCATATGCTGTGTCTGTGCTATGCTATTAAAAATAGTATCTAGCCACAAGACTCATGATATCTTTGAGGGACGGTGGGTGCCTTCAGCCTGCGCACGAAATATTGCCACGGTCACGGTCGACTGCCTGCTGCACGTCGACTAATGCCTCTCCTTCCAGATTAAGTGTAACTGATTAAAGCTGCTCAGTGACGCAGAGTCCGCTAATCAAGGCTCGATAACCTGTTAGACCACTATTATTAATATAATAATCTATGATAGCAACTACACTCTATCAGCAGTACTACAGCTTTAATAAGAAAAGGCGCCAACAGAACACGCCACGTAACTTGACTGGCAGGATCATAAGTAATGGCTGTACCGACAACGTTACTCCGATACGGCCGGTCCTAAACTATTAATGAAGATTATTAGTTCCAACAGGTAGTATTTGATAATAAATTTGTACACAAACACTTTTAATAATACCGTTGAATACTTGTTACTTGTCGGAATAAGTGGGAAGCGTAAGAGTAGAATGGAAGAGGTATTGCTGTTGACATTCAAGACAACAAAAAAATTGATTTTTCTGTTTTGGTTGGAATTTCAGTTTTGGTTGGAATTTTGATTTTGGGTGAAAATTTGAATTTTTCAAATTAACGGCTATATTCGTCCGCAAAATATCGTAAATTTTCGCGAAATGTTACCGTTAAATTTGAAAATTTGAATTTTTGTCACAAAAATGAAAAACTGTCACAAAAATGAAAATCTGACACAAAAATGAAAAACTAATTTTTGTTGTTGTCTTGAATGTCAACAGCAATATCAAGAGATACAAAAGTGAAGCGTAAAAAAAAAAAAAAAAGAAAAAAAAGAAGAAAGAAAGAAAGAAAGAAAAGAAAGAAAGAAGAAAACGAAAGAGCACTAAATTTTAGTTACTAACGACATGAAGAGTTGCTAAGATCGACAAGTAGCACTACAACAACGACCCCGCGCGCTAGGTTTGTTTCAGGATGCGCTTGGTATTCAATTAGCGGTGCATCGGTCTACCCTCACCATGCTGCACTGCAAGTGAAGAAGTTGCTTTGTTCTGGTTGGTTTTGTTGTTGTTAGGCCAGTAGTAACAGTTTAAGTTGGATCAAGTTGCAACACCAGCACGTTTGAAGTGTGGGTACAGGCTAGACAGTGCTATTGGAATGGCCTCTTCTGTACCTATCATGGCATTATATATACACGTCCGATAAATGCATTACATGTAGTAGTATAGATGCACAGGTACATGCACATACGTACATACAGCCGTACATACATACAGACATACATACGTACATACATACATACATACATACATAAATACATACATACATACTTACATACATACGTACATATATGATATATAATGATAGTATATATGTGCATCTCCACCGATGTACAAAAATATAATGTACAGACGCGCAAAATATAGGAAGAAGAAGAGAAGTCTAGATAGAATGGAGAGAAAATGGACAGATAGCGAGTTGTTCGCGTTACGTAGTGAGCGTGAGCCGTTGTCTGGGTAGCAGTGCAGGTACAGGTCGAACAGCTCCTCCACGCTCTGAACCTGGACCGACTCGTCCGTTTCAAAAGAATGCTGCAGACCTGCAAGCAGCCCATGCACAACACCACCCACCCATGTTTTGCTCCTTCAACTTGTTGCTCGCAAGAGACAGGCTCATTTTTTGCTTGCGGGAGGCGTGAAGTCCTGCACGATTTCTTCTCTGCTCTCTCTCCATTTCCATGTGCTGCCTTCTTCAATGCGATCTGCTGAATCTGTAAAGCGGTTGAGCCATACCTCGCACTCCCCCGACCACGACCAGTGCATGCTGCACAGAGCGCAACCACAACACAGACAAGGCATGGCAGGGCCAGTGCGTCTGTATCTGCTGCACAGGTGCCCAGCGGATCTGTGTCTTTCGGGTAGGCTGCTGTAGCCAGCCCGAGAGATTAAGCAAGCAGGCCCCTAGCGCAGGCTGGGGGCAGCTGAGGCCCATAGAAGTCTGCGCGTGTGACCGTGGCTAGCTTATCTTCCTCCCTGGGGTTTCATCATCTTCATCCTAGCTTACCTTCCTCTCTAATAGTTTCATGATCTGCACCCCTGGTCCCCTCGTGCTTGCTCTTGTCTTCTGTCGTATACTCTTCACTTCTCTCTTCGCTTTTCTTAAATTAGTCAGTTGCCATCTCTCTCTCTCTCTCTCTCTCTCTCTCTCTCTCTCTCTCTCTCTCTCTCTCTCTCTCTCTCTCTCTTTCGCTCACACACATTCATACACACACACACACACACACATACACACACACACGCTTACAGCCCACATACACGCACAAATAGACGCAAGCAGACCAAACGCTGCAGCTCTAGTGGAGGCAGTTGGCAGGACCTTGAAGGGTGGCAGCGTGAAGTCAGGCTGCAGGGCAGAAGCAGGGCCTGCGCAGCAATAAGCATGTGTATGCTATGTATGTATGTATGTATGTCTGTCTGTCTGTCTGTCTGTTTTTAATGAAAGATATGCATCAAACAGGGAACGGGAAACTAGCAGCGTGTTTGAAATCAAAACCGCGACGTACACCAAACGGAAACTGGTAGCTGGACAAAGATTGATAATAGTGCTGATAAACACAGATACATGTAAGCAATATGAATGACCCCAGCCTAAGGCAACCAAAACCAGAACAGGCAAGAATAACATAAACTCGCATATCTGGATGTGCGATGTGCTGTAAAGAAGTTCGAGAAGAGAGAGTGGATGCAAATTTAAAACAAAATGAAGAAAAAACGACAGTTTGTGTTTTGTGTGTGTGTGTGTCAGAGAGAAAATGATATTCATTTATTATGCAATTGATGCATGCATGCATGCTTACATACATACATACATACATACATACATACACATATATATTGACCCCATATTACCGGGATATTCGCTGCCTTTGAAAAAAAAGTATATGTAAAATACGTAAATTCAAGAACAACAAACACAAATAAAAGGGGCTTTCATTCACAACAAACACAAAATAAAAGTGGCCGCAGGGGCACTCAATAAAACAAAGTAGTCTGGCAAGACGATATGCGATAGAGAGACAACAGACAGATAAACATACCCGTACAGAGAAGCAGTGAGAAGGAGAGAACTGGACGTGAAAGACAAAAGTAAGGACGGAGGAGCAGCAAAGAAAGCTATTCCAAGCAGCGCAGGCTAAAAAGAGTTACCTATCTTCTTGGACTGTACAGCAGCGTTATTGTGCAGCCCTAGTAGGGCAGCACACGCATCTTCTCCCTCTCGAACTCTCACTTTTCTCTTTCTCTCCATCTCCTTCCTCCCTCCCTTACCCTTGCCCTCCTTTCATCTCTCAATAACGTTTTCCTCGATCATTCCCGTTTGTGTGAAAAAGGTGGCAAAAAGTGCTCCAACACAGACAAAAGGGACAAACGTAGGAATGCATGAATAATCGAAGACAAAAATGACAAAAAACAAGAAAAAGCGAGAAGATTCTTAGCGCGGAGAGAGAGAGAGAGACACACATATACGCACAGAGAACAGCAATGAAAGAGATAGAGACAGCGTGTGTGTGTGTGAGAGAGAGAGAGAGGATTGGGACCAATAGAGAGGTCGTATCCGCCCTTGAAGGGAGCCTGTGCCCACACTTGGCCCAGAGACTGCGCCAAGCGCGTGGTGTAGCTGACATAACACCACCAAGCAAACCGTCAACAGGCCGCTCTTGGCAAGCGCAAGCGCGCGTGTATGTATGTATGTATGTATATGTGTGTGTGTATGTGTTTGTGCGTATGTGTGCGTGCTGGAACAAATATGTCAGTAAGAAAGGCCTACCCCCAGTACAGTCCCTGAGAGGTGCGGGGAAAACTAGGTGCTACAGCCGCACCCTTCACCTGCAACATGCAGCCACAAAGTTTGCAGCCAAGACGCAAACAAACACCGAAATAACATAGACACAAAAAATGGAATGTGGAGAACACTATTTCGCCTACAATCTTGGATTGGTGTCGCTATTTTCTACATTAGCTGCATTTATATACGTCGAGGTTCACGGGAGACGGCAGCAGGGGGTGCCCTGAAACTAGGTGAGGGTGCTGCCCCTGCTGCCGTGGCAAAGTTTCCTTGCACAGCCAAGATGCTTGCAGCGCACATCTCACCGCGAGACGTGACCTCTCCGGCAGCTTATGACATGTGGCGGTGCAGCCCACCAGCCGCTTGCTTCCGTGTTGTTCTGGCCTTGCGCTGGTCTAGAGCGCTCAAGCAGGAGCTCGGTCTGCTTTTCTTGCGATGACAACGACAACGACCACAAAGAAGAAGAAGAAGAAGAACAAGAAGAAGAAGAAGAAGAAGAAGAAGAAGAAGAAGAAGAAGAAGGAAGAAGAAAAAGAAGAAAAAGAAGAAGAACAGGAAGAAGAACAGGAAGAAGAAGAAGAAGAAGAAGAAGATCTTGTCCGAGTCCCATTCTCCCCTGCCGAGCTTTTGTTCTCCGCGATGTTTCGCACGGAAAAGCCGCTCCAAGACAAGGACACTTTTCAAAGGAAGTGCGGGATTGTTAGACAGGTGGCACCAAGAGCACCATTTAAATGAAAAACTGTGTTATCAGGGTTGGAATCTCAGCTTTGATTGCTAGGCCTGTTGTACCTCTTAGCGAGAGTGAGAGATTTTAGAATCTTTTGCGTGAAAAAATGTCACCAGTGGGACACTCCGACGGCACATTGTTGATTCGTGCAGGGCCCTCCAACACTGGTTTACTGGAGGGAAATTTCCCGCAAAATCAACGGTTGCGGACGAATCCGAACAAAATTTTGTTTGCGAATGAAGCTGGTTGGTCAACACAGGTGGACCGAGTGCTGAGCTTGCTGCTATTTTCTCATGGAAATTTCGGAATCGGACGGCGCGGCCTGCTGACTCTGCTCCTGTGTGGGGCGGGTCTTTCGTCGGTGTGCTGCTGGCAGCGGACCTTCTTGCGCGTGGCGGAGCCCTTTGGGTTGGTAATGGCGACAGTCACGCGCACGCCCGCCATCAGATGCTTGTCGATCTCCACCTAGGCAGCGCACACACACTACTGAGCTCTCTGGCTTGGTGATGGCGACACCACCATCAGGCGCTCATCGATCACCTAGGCGGCACAAACATGCTGGAGCAGCACCTGGAAGACTGAACAAGTCCACAAGATAGGCAAGCACGTACAGCTAGGGGAAGGGACGTATAGAATATGAATGAAAAGACAAACAGCAACGTCTTGATCGACAATGCAAACAAAAATAACAGCAAGAATACATACAAGAAATACTGCGACGATAACAGCGAGACATAATTTAAGCTGTGCCAAACGGAAAGAGAGAGTGCACGTTGTGTGTGAACAACCTCCTTTTTCAGCCCAACATTCACCCAGGAACCTCGCCCTAACAGGGCACATACAGCACACTGCTGAGCTTTAAATTTTTTCAACTGAATGAAAATGAAAATTATGAAAGCGACTCAAAACGTCTTAGGGAAAGTCAGGAAATAGGCATGCAGAGGCAAAAGAAGATACGCACAGCTGAAACGAGAACAAGCTCTTTCTGTATCTAGTGCTCTAATTTGGTTTGATGGATGTCTGCCACTCTCTTGTCATATTTCTCCCCTTAACCGCATATCAAGCGTATTCTCTGGTCTTCTGCCATCCATCTTTCTCCTTTCAGCATCTAAACGCCTTCCTTTACATACAAATCGTGAAATTTTCTATCCAAGCGAAGGAAGGAAGGAAGGAGGAGGAGGAAGAAGAAGAAGAAGAAGAAGAAGAAGTAGAAGAAGAAGAAGAAGAAGAAGAAGAAGAAGAAGAAGAAGAAGAAGAAGAAGAAGATGAAGAAGAAGAAGAAGAGAAGAAGAAGAAGAAGAATCGGCACCTTGTGCCACGGGCCGCTTGGAGGTGACCCCCTCCTGCAGATACACGCACATACACACACATGCCAAGCAGTAGGAAGTCGCTCGTACACAGATATCATAGACATCGTGCAGCCAGAAGAGCCCAGACTTAATAGCAGTGGCACAGATAAAGCAAAGAAAAGAAGCACTTGCAATATAGTTTTTGTTCTTTCTGCTGTTGTGGTGGTGGTGTTTGTTTCTATGTGGGTTGCATTTAAGGAGACCCTGAACGCTGAGTCCTCATCAGCTCTGCGCGAGCACGTTGGACGAGACACATGCAGCGAAAAACCAACAACAACGACAGCCGCGACAACGGTGAGAAACGCGCACACATGCGTACCGTTGCATGTCCATGTGTTTGTGTATCTGAATGCAAGCTGTTAGTAGATGGAGATGGGCAGGGGGAGGCAGAGGAGAGAGAGAGAGAGAGAGAGAGAGAGAAAGAAAGAAAGAAAGAGAGAGAGAGAGAGAGAGAGAGAGAGAGAGAGAGAGAGAGAGATGACTGAAAAAAAGGCGAAGTCGAGTAAAGATTTGAAGGCAAGTCGCTACGAACCTGACGTGGTGAGGCGCGTCCAATGGATTCAACAGGCCTACCACGTGGATCATGCACGATGCCTCGCACGGCAGCGTGGACGAGAAGTGGCGGGGAGCAACTTCAATCAGTCATGTGCGTATGTATTGGCAAGAGGGAATGCGTATCGATGGGCAATCAACCGTGCGTATCGATGGGAAATGAGCCATGCTTATCGATCGGCAATGAGCCATGCGTATCGATCGGCAATTAGCCATGCGTATCGATCGGCAATAAGCAATGCGTAATCAGCCATGCCTATCGATTGGTGTCGGTGGCGGCTTTAATAGCCTGATGAAGGAAAGTCCCACCACACTGTCACAATTGAATTTACTTATTTATTCAGCTAGAGTGAAGTTCCCCTTCATCGCTGGGTTACTCTCTACCCCTCTCTCGCCCACGTCCAAACCCACCGAGATGCAGACATAGACACCGCCCTAGATAGGGTAAACAAGTAGATATGCACGTACCAGCATAGGTGAGGTCGGCATGGACCGGGAATATTGCACGGCGCAGATACCTACATATATATATATACATATATATATATATATATATATAGAGAGAGAGAGGGGGGGGGGGGGGAAGGAAAGAAGTGAGACGGAGTGTTTATAGGCAAAAGGGGTGGGCGGGCGGTTTGGGCGTACTGGGGGGTCTCTAGGTACTGCAGAATGCGCGCCTGGGCCACACACGCACACGCATATACACACATACCATGCATATTAAAGCGGCGGAGAAACAAAATCTCTTGCTACTATATGTTGTACATATACGTTCTATGTATGCATGTGTGTATTTATGCACGTTACATACATAACATATATATCTTCATACCTACATCTACATACCTACATACCTACACCTACATACCCACACCTACATACAGCTATACATACATACATACATACATACATACATACATACATACGTACATAATATATAAAATGTATGTATGAATACAAATGTGCATCCATGCATGTATAAGTTTACATGTATAAATAATTTACATACACATGCATGCATGTATGTATTTGACGCAAATAACTATAAGTATTGCTGTATGTATTTGCGTATAATTTATGTCAGAGAAGAAGTCTGCGTAAACAAATAAGAAAGAGAAGGAGACGGCACGCAATCGGTACTTGAGGAAGAAAAGACACATCCAAAGAAACGCACAGAAAGGTTGAGATAAATAAAGAGCCAGAGAGAGAATGGGATAGAGCGGTAGGGATAAAGAGAGAATGTGTGTGTGTGTGTGTGTGTGTGTGTGTGTGTGCGTAAGAGAGAAGAAAGAGAGAGAGACACACACAGACAGACAGACAAACAAACAGAGAGAGAGAGAGAGAGAGAGAGAGAGAGAGAGAGAGAGAGAGAGAGGAGTGGCGGACCAGGAAGACGGTGGGGTCCGAGCGCTTGGTGGCGCCTTTGAACTTGCCCTGTGGCAGCAGCCAACATACTCAGTGCGTTTATGTGCAACCAGATGCATTTTGTTTCTTTGAACATGCCCTGGCAGCGAATACACTCAGTCCGTTTGTGTGATACCACATGCAGTTCTGTGATCGTGTGAAAACTGAGCTGGCACGTCAGCGACACACACATAGCTAACTCTGCTCATGTGTGTATGGCCATGCCAGGACATACATTCCTTTTTACTAAGCGCCTATTCCGACTACTTCAACTTTTATTTCTACTTCGACTCTACTTGTACTGCCAACACCACCACCACCACCACCACCACCGCTACTACCAGTACTACTACTACTACTAATACTACTACTACTACTACTACTACTACTACTCCTGATGCTGCTGCTGCTACCACCACCACCACCACCACTACTACTACTACTACTACTACTACTACTACTACTACTACTACTACTACTACTACTACCACTACTACCACTACTACTACTGCTACTGCTACTACTTACTATTACTATTACTACTACTACTACTACTACTACTACTACTACTACTACTACTACTACTACTAATAATAATAATAATAATAATAATAATAATAATAATAATGATAATACTTCCTCTAAGGCATACTGATGCAGCTGATGGCACGATCCGATTCCGGACATGAGCCTCCATGCCCTTGTTCGAGGTGCTCCATCCCCACCTAGTCAGTCTCTCGACTGATTATAGGGGCCACCGATGGAGCTCCTGAGGGCAAGACTACACTAAGCCGAGGTTATTCCGCAGTCCCAACAACCTCTTGCAAAACGTTGCCGCATGTGCAAGTGCGTACACCAAGCATGGTTGCTAGAACTACCTCAAAACCCCACCCATAACAATTTGGTATCCGCTGGGTCCACGGGCTATCAACCGGCATAGCGGAGTTTAAGATCTTCGACAGGCGCCCAACGACCCTCCTCCCCAGCATCATCCACCAAATGGTTTTGAGTTGGCATCACAGTTTAACGCCGTAAGGCCATTGGGCTGGAACTCTGATAAACAAGCGTGACTAAGTTTTTATCATCAGGTGTTACCCTCAAATATATCACAGTCAACACTAAGGCATACTGATGCAGCAGAGGCTCATGCCCTTGTTCGAGGTGCTCCATCCCCACCTAGTCAGTCTCTCGACTGATTATAGGGGCCACCGATGGAGCTCCTGAGGGCAAGACTACACTAAGCCGAGGTTATTCCGCAGTCCCAACAATCTCTTGCAAAACGTTGCCGCATGCGCAAGTGCGTACACCAAGCATGGTTGCTAGAACTACCTCAAAACCCCACCCATAACAATTTGGTATCCGCTGGGTCCACGGGCTATCAACCGGCATAGCGGAGTTTAAGATCTTCGACAGGCGCCCAACGACCCTCCTCGCCAGCATCATCCACCAAATGGTTTTGAGTTGGCATCACAGTTTAACGCCGTAAGGCCATTGGGCTGGAACTCTGATAAACAAGCGTGACTAAGTTTTTATCATCAGGTTTTACCCTCAAATATATCACAGTCAACACTCCGAGAATAATGATAATAATAGTGTTTTTCTGTCAATGGCTGATGCAAATCTGCACATGTGCCTCCATCGTCTCACCCGGGAGGGGAGTACGAAGATTTGACCAGTAGCTCTACTGACACCCCCGATGCCTTCCAGACAGACCAATACTTTCAAAGAAAACATACTTTGAAAATACTGGCACCGTCGGGAATCGAACTGGCGACAGGTCCCAGATGGTATTAAACTTGACCACTGGGCTATCGCGGTGCCACTAACAATGATAATCATAATGATGATGATAACAATAATAATAATAATAATAATAATAATAATAATAATAATAATAATAATAATAATAATGATAATGATAATAGTGTTTCTCTGTCAATGGCTGATGCATTTCTGCACATGCGCCTCCATCGTCTCACCCGTGAGGGGAGTACGAAGAATTGACGATAGGCTCTAATGACACCCCCGCAAGGGCAGTTCCAACACTTCCAGACGGACCGGTATGTTCAATGAAAATACTGGTGGCACCGATTGGAATCGAACTGGCGACAGGGCCCAGATGGTAGAACTTGACCACTGGGCTATCACGGTGTCCAAGATAATGATAATAATAATAATAATAATAATAATAATAATAATAATAGTAATAGTAATAATAATAATAATAATAATAATAATAATAATAATAATAATAATAATAATAATAAACACGGCAACAGCAAGAGAGAACGCCGTTCCTTAGTGTTTACCAGGAGTTCTTAAACACAGGCATGTACACTCACTGCATGCACCGCTCGCATATGCATAGACTTGCATTGTGTCAAGCGTTACCTGCAGTTGTGGCTCCTGCTGCAGCGCTTCGGAAAACACTATCACCTAGCACAAACAGCGCTGCAATAATTTACAACAAAATAAAGAGTTTGCCGAGGGGTAATCCAGGGTTAGATGCGTGTCATGACCAGCATGGCACGATAGAATCATGGCTAGCATGACGTTACAGCCCTTATGCAGTGCTTATGGCTAGCATGGCCATGCAGTGCTCATGGCTAGCACGGCACGACAGCCCCTATGCAGTTCACAGCCTCCAGGACGCATGCAGCCGGGTCGAGCCATAAAACACATGAATGGATAGATAGATAGATAGATAGATAGATAGATAGATAGATAGATAGATAGATATATAGATAGATAGATAGAGGGGTATTAGGACCTCGTCCACGTTGAAGATGGTGATGGCGCGCGCAATCTGCCCTGCGCACGCACGCACGCACAGCACAAGCACAACTCAAACACAACACAAGCCATCCCACTCCGCACAGACTGCAGCCAAACTTGCAGAGGCAGCTCTGTGACGAGCCCCAGCACACGACAAAGGTGTTACAATAAATGGACATCGCCTGTCATACCGACACGAGCAAAACTTTAGGGTATACAGAAATTCACACCTCATAATGCCTCACCTAAGAACGCGTGCATACTGGCACGTACATATCAAGTTGTGCAGCACACCGTAAACAGGCATCGGGCTGCAAATGCAAGCACGCTAATAGACATTGTGTTTGGGATGACTGCGTGTACCTGCCAAGTGTGTTCGGAGCTCCGGGCTCTGTGCATTGT
>WBZZ01001723.1:20000-22500 GCA_019918135.1 Paulinella micropora
GGGCCCAGATGGTAGAACTTGACCACTGGGCTATCACGGTGTCCAGAAAATAATGATAATAATAATAATAATAATAATAATAATAATAATAATAATAATAATAATAATAATAATACTATATCTGACGCGTACTGATGCAGCTAATGGCATATCCTCAACGGACATAAGCCTCCAATACCCTTGTTCGAGGTCCTCCACCCCCCCGTGTCAGTCTCTCGCCTGATGATCGGGGCCACCGATGGAGCTCCTGAGGGAAAGACTGCACTAAGCCGAGGTTATTCCGCAGTCCCAGCAACCTCTTGCAAGACGTCACCGAATGTGCAAGTGCATACACCAAGCGCGGTTGCTAGAGCTGCCTCGAAACCCCACCCATAACAATCTGGTGTCTGCTGGGTCCTTGCGGGGGTGTCATTAGAGCTTATCGTCAATTCTTCGTCCCCTCACGGGTGAGACGATGGAGGCGCATGTGCAGAAATGCATCAGCCATTGACAGAGAAGCACTATTATTATTATTATTATTATTATTATTATTATTATTATTATTATTAGGGAGTACATAGGCCATCGGTCCCTTTCCATGGGCTGATTGGTATAAAGCTCCTAGAGTAATGTTCTATGCCGTCACTTCCTTTATTCCACCGATTGGTGTGGAGACTTTCCTTATGGAATGGAGGACTGGATGCACATGGCCTTTTGGCTCAGCAATTGGCAGGAGATACATTATTATTTATCATTATTATTATTATTATTATTATTATTATTATTATTATGGACACCGTGATAGCCCAGTGGTCAAGTTCTACCATCTGGGCCCTGTCGCCAGTTCGATTCCCGTCGGTGCCACCAGTATTTTCATTGAACATACCGGTCCGTCTGGAAGTGTTGGAACTGCCCTTGCGGGGGTGTCGTTAGAGCCTATCGTCAATTCTTCGTACTCCCCTCACGGATGAGACGATGGAGGCGCATGTGCAGATTTGCATCAGCCATTGACAGAGAAGCACTATTATTATTATTATTATTATTATTACTATTATTATTATTATTATTATTATTATTATTATTATTATTATTATTATTCAGCCCAATGGCCTCAAGGCGTTAAACTGTGACGCCAACTCATAACCCTTTGGTGGTAGATGCTGGGGAGGAGGGTCGTTGCGCGCGTAAAAGATCTTAAACTCCGCATATGCTGGTTGATAGCCCAGGACCCAGCAGACACCAGATTGTTATGGGTGGGGTTTCGAGGCAGCTCTAGCAACCGCGCTTGGTGTATGCACTTGCACATTCGGTGACGTCTTGCAAGAGGTTGCTGGGACTGCGGAATAACCTCGGCTTAGTGCAGTCTTGCCCTCAGGAGCTCCATCGGTGGCCCCGATCATCAGGCGAGAGACTGACACGGGGGGGTGGAGGACCTCGAACAAGGGTATTGGAGGCTTATGTCCGTTGAGGATATGCCATTAGCTGCATCAGTACGCCTCAGATATAGTATTATTATTATTATTATTATTATTATTATTATTATTGGCCCTGTCGCCAGTTCGATTCCCGTCGGTGCCACCAGTATTTTCATTGAACATACCGGTCCGTCTGGAAGTGTTGGAACTGCCCGTGCGGGGGTGTCATTAGAGCCTATCGTCAATTCTTCGTACTCCCCTCACGGGTGAGACGATGGAGGCGCATGTGCAGATTTGCATCAGCCATTGACAGAGAAGCACTATTATTATTATTATTATTATTACTATTATTATTATTATTATTATTATTATTATTATTATTGTTGTTGTTGTTGTTTTTGTTGTTTTTGTTGTTTTTGTTGATGATGATGATGATGATGTTGTAGTAGTTGTTGTAGTAGAAGTTGTTGTTGTTGCTGTTGTTGCTGTTGTTCTTGTTGTTTTTGTTGTTGTCGTCGTTGTTGCTGTTGTTCAATTTAATTATAGAAAATTAAACCATTTGCAAGATGGTGTGTGGCTAACGGCCTTCAATAAAAACTGTTGTTGTTGTTGTTGTTGTTGTCATTGTTGTTCAATTTTATTAATGATATTAATTAACTAAATCAATGGCAAGATGGTGCGGCTAACGGCCTTCAGTAATAACTGCCACTTAAAATTTTAAATGTCTAATCATCCCCAGCCGACTCGGGACGCCAGAGCTTGCTCACTGTACTGTAGGACTCTAGAGCTCAGAAACAAAAATAGAAGAAAAAAAGAGCAGAAGAGCATGCACTTAAGTAGAACAATAACAATAGAGGGAGAAGAGGAAAGTCGTCGAAGAGAGCAGACAAGCCATAGGAAGAGAACTAGTCCGCGGAGAAGGGAGAAAATGAAGAGAGAGGGAAGATGGAGGGGGAGGAGATGCTCGCCGTGGCCCATGAGTAAACAGTCTGAGCAACAAGTTAGATGCTCACGTGTGAACTATAGTCCTAGTATGGGGCTAGCAGACCAGCAATTAGTTACAAGCGCTGGAGGCCGAACGAAAGAGCTGTCTAGATAACCTTCAG
>WBZZ01001723.1:30000-32500 GCA_019918135.1 Paulinella micropora
CACCTGGTGCCGCTCGTGCCACCCCAACCGGGTAACAACCTCGCCTAGACCTGCATCTGCACTAACATAACCGCGTTGTAGAAAAAGAAGAAGAACAAGAAGTAGTAGTAGTAGTAGTAGTAGTAGTAGTAGTAGTAGTAGTCGTAGTAGTCGTAGTAGTCGTAGTAGTCGTAGTAGTAGTAGTAGTAGTAGTAGTAGAAGTAGCAGTAATAGTAGTAGTAGTAGTAGTAGTAGTAGTAGTAGTAGTCGTAGTAGTAGTAGTAGTAGTCGTAGTAGTCGTAGTAGTAGTAGTAGAAGTAGTAGAAGTAGTAGTAGTAGTAGTAGTAGTATTGCTGCTGCTGTTGTTGTTGTTGTTGTTGTTGTTGTTGTTGTTGTTGTTGATGATGATGATGATGATGTTGTTGTTGTTGTTGTTGTTGTTGTTGTCGTCGTCGTCGTCGTTATGGCGTCATCGTCGTCGTCGTCGTCGTTGTCGTCGTTGTCATCGTTGCTGTTGTTGCTGTTGTTGCTGTCTTGTTGTCGTTATTATTATTATTATTATTATTATTATTCTTGGAGTGTTGACTGTGACATATTTGAGGGAAATCCCGATGAAAAAACCTAGTCACACTTGCTAAACAGAGTTCCAGCCCAATGGCCTCAAGGCGTTAAACTGTGACGCCAACTCATAACCCTTTGTTGGTAGATGCTGGGGAGGAGGGTCGTTGCGCGCGTAAAAGATCTTAAACTCCGCATATGCTGGTTGATAGCCCAGGACCCAGCAGACACCAGATTGTTATGGGTGGGGTTTCGAGGCAGCTCTAGCAACCGCGCTTGGTGTATGCAGTTGCACATTCGGTGACGTCTTGCAAGAGGTTGCGGGGACTGCGGAATAACCTCGGCTTAGTGCAGTCTTGCCCTCAGGAGCTCCATCGGTGGCCCCGATCATCAGGCGAGAGACTGACACGGGGGGGTGGAGGACCTCGAACAAGGGTATTGGAGGCTTATGTCCGTTGAGGATATGCCATTAGCTGCATCAGTACGCCTCAGATATAGTAAATAGTATTATTATTATTATTATTATTATTATTATTATTATTATTATTATTATTATTATTATTATTATTATTATTATTATTATTACTATTATTATGGACACCGTGATAGCCCAGTGGTCAAGTTCTACCATCTGGGCCCTGTCGCCAGTGCGATTCCCGTCGGTGCCACCAGTATTTTCATTGAACATACCGATCCGTCTGGACCAGTATTTTCATTGAACATACCGGCCCGTCTGGAAGTGTTGGAACTGCCCTTGCGGGGGTGTCATTAGAGCTTATCGTCAATTCTTCGTACTCCCCTCACGGGTGAGACGATGGAGGCGCATGTGCAGAAATGCATCAGCCATTGACAGAGAAGCACTATTATTATTATTATTATTATTATTATTATTATTATTATTATTATTATTATTATTATTATTATTATTATTATTATTATTATTATTATTGGACACCGTGATAGCCCAGTGGTCAAGTTCTACCATCTGGGCCCTGTCGTCAGTTCGATTCCCGTCGGTGCCACCAGTATTTTCATTGAACATACCGATCCGTCTGGACCAGTGTTTTCATTGAACATACCGGTCCGTCTGGAAGTGTTGGAACTGTCCTTGCGGGGGTGTCATTAGAGCCTATCGTCAATTCTTCGTACTCCCCTCACGGGTGAGACGATGGAGGCGCATGTGCAGAAATGCATCAGCCATTGACAGAGAAGCACTATTATTATTATTATTATTATTATTATTATTATTATTATTATTATTATTATTATATTATTATTATATTATTATTATTATTATTATTATAATTATTATTATTATTATTATTATTATTATTATTATTATTATTATTATTATTATCATTATTATTATTATTGGACACCGTGATAGCTCAGTGGTCAAGTTCTACCATCTGGGCCCTGTCGCCAGTTCGATTCCCGTCGGTGCCACCAGTATTTTCATTGAACATACCGGTTCGTCTGGACCAGTATTTTCATTGAACATACCGGTCCGTCTGGAAGTGTTGGAACTGCCCTTGCGGGGGTGTCATTAGAGCCTATCGTCAATTCTTCGTACTCCCCTCACGGGTGAGACGATGGAGGCGCATGTGCAGAAATGCATCAGCCATTGACAGAGAAGCACTATTATTATTATTATTATTATTATTATTATTATTATGGAGGGGTGCACAGTATGGCACCCCACGGGAAGAGGAGGTGGTTGGGCCTCTTCCCACTGGTTTCGAGGCTATGTCGTTGTGTTGGCTCCGAGGCTATGTTGTTGTGTTGGTTCCGAGGCTATGTTGTTGTGTTGGTTCCGAGGCTCTGTTGTTGTGTGGGTTCCGAGGCTATGTCGATGTGGGTTCCGAGGCTATGTTGTTGCGTTGGTTCCGAGGCCATGTCGTTGTGTTGTTTCTTATAAGACAAACACCACGTGGGATCAAAGGGGTATTTACATTCCGAGATC
>WBZZ01001723.1:50000-55000 GCA_019918135.1 Paulinella micropora
CCTTGTGTGCGAGCTTGAATTCATAATTAAGTTTACATGTGATGCAAACGTAGATTGCAGCAAGGTACAAAACGGTGTTCTTTACATCCTTCGGGAGCCAAGTGTAAATCTCTAACCAGAGACTTACGTGAATGCTCAGGCAAAGAACCTATGGATGTAGACATTGAAACCAGAGCGTCGAAATCATTTCGGACGCTCTGGTTGGAAAGTCTGCATCGTCATTTGCTCACATTCTCTCCCCTCTGGTTGGAAAGTCTGCATCGTCATTTGCTCACATTCTCTCCCCTCTCCTGCAGGATCCGCCCGAATCCGAGCACTTAGGCGGCCGCAAGCTGCAGTCAGACCTTCACGCACACGTTCAGGACACACGGGACCACCATCCGCTGCAGCAGCACATTGCGGATGATGCCAAGTACAAACATGACCTCAACCATAGTGACGGCCAGCATGACGACAATGATTCGCACGTCGTGTGGAAGCGCGACAGGACCAGGCAAAGGACATGAAAGCGCCTGTGAAAACGGCTTTCGAATTTTAGAATGGAAGAGAAACAACCGAATCAGGATGACTCAAACATCTTTACATAGCTAGGGAGAAGAGCGCAAAAAACTGGTGCCAGTATGAGAGCATTTTTTTTCTTCTTAATTTCACAGAACGGCGAAAATGAGCGCTCCACTAGCTGTGCTCGGAGTAACAACAACAACAACAAGAAAGGCGCATCAAACGGCCCTGTCGCTGGCCACAAGCTTGCTCGAAGTACACTTGGCTACTGGCTGGGTGTGTGCTTCGATTTCAGCTTGGCTTTCTTCAACAGGCACTGGCTGCTTCTGAACTAGTGTGCTCTTTGCACGTAGAAGCCGGTCGTGTTCTGCAGCACCTTGCAGATGAGGCTACCTTGTCGAGTAGGACATTCTGTCATGGGCAGTGCTGGTCGTTCGGCCTGCCTTACGCTGCTTCTTCCTACTTACCTCTTCCTTGCTTCTTGCCTGATGTAATTCCTACGTGCAGTTCCGCGTGTGCACTTCTAGCACTCAGTGTTCAATGTGAAAGGTTAGGTTTACGATCCAGTGCGGCCTGTGGCATGTACATATATCTTAACTTATACTCATATCATTTTGGGAGAGCAACGTCAGATTCCCTGAGCTGAGACTTCATGCCAATGATGAGTTGCACCCTCGCTCCAGCTGTCATATCTTGGCTAGGAAAACAGCTTCAGAGCTTTGTCTATGCTGAACCACTTCGTTTTATTGGAACCTGGTGTTTTCTAAGGAACGGATCATTCTTCTGACCATAGCAGCGTGGCACTGGAAGTTGGAGGCAGGCTCCTTGAGGTGAGTCATCGAACAAAGCCGTGTTAGCCGACTCCAGAACTCTAGTTTAGGTCAGATTATATTCTCTCTTCTCACGGTTGAGGTTCTTTCGCTTCCTGACTCCACTCTTCTACTAGTATCTCTTCTTTAAATCAATTCTAAGATGTTCACATATATCCGGATTGCCGCTTTTTCGTCATGATCCATTTCTCTTCTTTCTAATTTTCAACTGCGCTCCGGGGAAGCCAATGCGTAACGACTGTAGTCACGCGATTGTCAGCCGGCAGCTTCCGCAACTCCTCGAAGATTCTCTTGTGCGTCTCCTGAGTAGTAGTCAACATTTCCTCAAGCCATGCCTGTGCTTCTATACGCATGCTGCCTGGCGAATTGGTGTAGCGTCTCCATACCTTTCCAACACTAGCTCTCTCTCTCTCTCTCTCTCTCTCTCTCTCTCTTTCTCTCTTTCTCTCTTTCTTTCTCTGAGTCTCTGCTCCCACCCCAAGGTCTGTCGTTGTTAATATCTTTTTTTTTTTTTTTTTTTTTTTTTTTTTTTTTTTTTTTTTTTTTTTTTTAACGCAAGCACTGTTGGCAAGTGGCAAGTATTGTATTTTTAAAAGTGTTTGTGTATTAATATATTGAAAAAAAAAAAAAAAAAAAAAAAAAAAAAAAAAAAAAAAGCAGAAGAGATATTAATAGAATGCAAGTTAAGTAAGAGGTGAAGCGTAAGAAGAAGAAGAATAAATAAATAAGTAAAAAAAGGAAGAAAAAAAGAAGAAAAACAGGGGAGGAAAAGTGGAAAATGCAAAGATGGAGAAAGAAGAAGGGGAAATCAGAAAAGAAAAGGAAAGAAGAATGAGAAAGAGAGCAACAACAGAGAAAACCGAAGGTTAGAAAAACAGAGGAAAAAGGAAAAGAAAATAAGAACTAAGACTGTGAACAGAATGAGAAAAAACAAGAGCTGGAAGAGCAGAGGAGAAACAGAAGAAGATGAAAAGAGAAGATGAAAAAGAAAGCAAGAAAAAGATCGTAAAAACCCGTGGCAAAAACCAATAGAAATTGAAGTTAGGGACACTTCCATTTTGCGTCTTCAGCTGCCCACTAATCCTACTAGTGGCGAGTATTCATTAAAATAGTGTTTGCCAGTGCGTAAAAATTCGTGTATATATATTTTACTTTATTTTTTTTTTCCTTTGTGTATTACTGCGGACAATCAAGAGGAAAAATCTTTATCGTTTTTTAGTTAATACTCAAAATAAGAATTAGTGACCGGAATAAGAAATAGTACTTAATTTTTGAATTATGATTTTCAAATTAAGAATTAACAAGTCAGTGTCAGTCTCAGATTCTAGAGATTATTATTTAATAATAATCTCTAGAATCTGAGACTGACACTGACTTGTTAATTCTTAATTTGAAAATCATAATTCAAAAATTAAGTACTATTTCTTATTCCGGTCACTAATTCTTATTTTGAGTATTAACTAAAAAACGATAAAGATTTTTCCTCCGAGTTGATTGTCCGCAGTAATATCCTCGGTTTTGACTCTGATAGATTCTGTAGAATCTGCTTTTATTATAACTTTCCTTTTTTTTACGCCGCGAAACACTGTTTTAATAAAATACTTGCCACTGCGCCGGGGTAGGACCAAGTGGGAAGTGTAAGACTAAAATGGAAGTGGTATCAAAGAGATATTAATACAAAAGAGGTAAAAATGAAGCGTAAAAAAATAGAATATTAAAAAAAAAAAAAAAAAAAAAAAAAAAAAAAGAGAGAGAGTTGTTAATTCTCTGTTTTACTCCGCCCCTTTTTACTGGGAAGTTACAGGGAAGAACACTCGGAGGACGATCTTAAAGTCTATATCTTCACAACTTGAACTGAAGTCACTATTAATAACCGTTTGAAAGAACCTGAAAGAGAACCTGCACCTACGGTTACAGACTCTTCGATAAACGGGATTACAAGTTGACAAAATTTTCAAATAAATTCGAAAAGTTAGACCTGATTTCAATGTGGAACACAACTTGAAACGGAAGTTGGGACATTTTCTTCTTTACCTGCCCACCCCTGGGGCCCAATGACAATTACCTGATTTACCTATATCATGAGCCTACGGTCACTCTAACTGTAACGGTGAATTCAAAGCGGCTTTGGCGGTTTGCCGGGGGGCTGTGGCGCTAGGTGACGTGTTAATTAAGCATCGTCCATCTCTACTAGAATAAAGTAAAGTACGACCCTCTCGTTGTCCAGTGATCCTCGGTTCAACATCTTTTCTTCGACTTCTCTCTTTTTCACATTCCCTTTCACCTCACACACTTCTCCCCGTAGTCTGCTTTTTTCTCTTTGTTCGCCCCTGTTTTTACTTATGTTTGCTACTTACATGATTCCTTTTCAGCTCTACGAAAAGCAAGTGCTCTTCATTATTAAAAGTCGTTAAGTGGAAAAAGAAAGCAAGTGCTCTTCATTATTAAAAGTCGCTAAGTGGAAAAAGAAAGCAAGCCTAGAGAACAGAGGTGAGAAGACAGTTCCCAAATGCTCCTCCAGGCGTTCGTAGAGAGACTACTCTGAGTAGTTGAGTCTCCCTGTTTTTTTTGCCAGTGAACAGAGGTGAGAAGACAGTTCCCAAATGCTCCTCCAGGCGTTCCTAGAGAGACTACTCTGAGTAGTTGAGTCTCCCTGTTTTTTTTGCCAGTGAATCATTCACTTTGGCGTCCGACCTTAATTTATTGACACATACAACCAGCCGCCCGGGGCAGCCGCGCGGTCCTGGCAGTGCAACTAGTACTCGTAGCGATACAGTAACAGTCGTGAACTTGGCAGCGCCTCTGACGATAGAAATCGTCTACCTCCACGCGACTTAAAAAATTTTAGAAGCATTACCATTCTCTCCCCTGGTATGAAAGTAAAATTCTTTACGGAAGTACGTGTTAAATAGAAAATGAGCAGGAGAGAGGGCTCGTGAGGAACAGTAGGGTCAGGACTAGGCTAAGATATTAGGTGAGCAGAGATAGGAGGGAATAAAAGAGAGGGTGAGGGTAAGGGTTTGATACTGTTAGCAGGGATGGGAGGGCTGGCACACAAGCATAGAGAAGAAGGCTACAGTCGGGAGGTAAGGGTCAGGTGCAGGAAAGGAAGAGTTGTGAGAGGTGGTGCATGGGAGAGGAGAGGATGAAGGTGCAGGTAAGAGGCTAGGTGCACAGGGAGGGTTCGTGGAAATGGTATAGGAGAGGGCGAGGGCGATGTACTAGGTAAGCAAGGCAGGAGTGCTTTTGGAGACTGGTAAGAGGCCAGGTCGACGTGAATGTGAGATGCTACAGTAGTAGTACTAGTAGCAGTAATAGAAGTAATAATAATAATAATAATAATAATAATAATAATAATAATAATAATAATAGTGCTTCTCTGTCAATGGCTGATGCATTTCTGCACATGCGCCTCCATCGTCTCACCCGTGAGGGGAGTACGAAGAATTGACGATAGGCTCTAATGACACCCCCGCAAGGACAGTTCCAACACTTCCAGACGGACCGGTATGTTCAATGAAAACACTGGTCCGGACGGACCGGTATGTTCAATGAAAAGGCACCGACGGGAATCGAACTGGCGACAGGGCCCAGATGGTAGAACTTGACCACTGGGCTATCACGGTGTCCAATAATAATAATAATAATAATAATAATAATAATAATAAT
>WBZZ01001723.1:72500-86806 GCA_019918135.1 Paulinella micropora
TGAATTCCGAAAAATTGTATAAGCATCAACATCGAGTCTGGCGCTAGCCACCCTGTCAATATGAGCTCCCAACTCCTCCTGTTTACACAAACCATTTATTCCGACGGGGGTAGAAAAATAGGCCAAAAAAAACAGGACTTTTGGCATTCAGGACACTCCCCTAACGCGAATATTTGCGTGACTTCCAAAAAGACTATACCAGCATCAACGTCGAGTCTGGGGCTAGCCACCCTGTCAATATGAGCTCCCAAGTCCTCGTTACAAAGCATGATTTATTCCGACGGGGGCGCAGAAAACAGGCTAAAAAAACAAGCACTTTTGGCATTCAGGACACTCCCCTAACGCAAATCTTTGCTAGAAAAATTCCAAGAAAATTACATCAGCATCAACATCGAGTCTGGGGCTAGCAACCCTGCAAATATGAGCTTCCAACTCCTCCTGGTTCCCACAAACCATGATTTATTCCGACAGGGGTGCGGAAATGGGGGGGGGGGGGTTACACAATTTGCAGTTTGCCCCTCCCCCTAAATCCCCCACCCACTACTACCAACACCTTTCAGGGATAGTAGTAGTAGTAGTAGTAGTAGTAGTAGTAGTAGTAGTAGTAGTAGTAGTAGTAGTAGTGGTGGTGGTAGTAGTAGTAGTAGTAGTACTAGTAGTAGTAGTAGTGGTGGTGGTGGTGGTGGTGGTGGTAGTGGTAGTGGTAGTAGCAGCAGCAGCAGCAGTAGCAGCAGCAGCAGCAGCAGTAGTAGTAGTAGTAGTAGTAGTAGTAGGAGGAGGAGGAATTGCAACAAAAATAGTATTAACAATAGTACCTCTTAGTGGTAGCATAGTAATGGTAATCGCAGAGGAAAAGTGTAGTAGCAGCAGCAGTAGTTAGTAGTAGCATGGCTTTACTCTTGCTGTTCCTGTTCAGCGTCGAAGAGAAGGAGAAGGAGAAGGAGAGGGACCTCAGCAAGGCGGATTTCTCACACAGTTCGGTGCGTACATCCCTGCACATGCACTTGCTGAATGTATTGTACAGGGAAATCTTGCAAAGAAAATTCTTTAGTGTGATCTATCTACCTATCTATCTATCTATCTATCTATCTATCTATCTATCTATCTATCTATCTATCTATCTATCTATCGCAATAGCTTTGTGTCATCCTTGGCCTTTCCATCAATTTACTCATCATACGAGAAAGCAAGGAGGGAGGTGAACGATCCACAATTAATGGGACAGACAAGAACGGTGGGGCAGCGGCAGTCACGTCCGCAGCAATAGCACAACCATTTGACATCGTTGACGATCCACATTAAGCAAGACAGACAAGGATGGTGGGGCAGAGGTAATCACAGCTGCAGCAACAACATAACAACTCGATATCGTGTACAGCAACGACTCGTGCGTACTTGAGAATTTCCTAGTTCTTAAATACAATTAGCGACTACTTCGAGCGCTTCAATCTCAACCAATTGTGGTTGTTGCGGCTTGTACAGCAGCTCGTTCGAAAGCTTTCCTCACGAGCTTTCTACAGAGCCATGACACAAGTTTGGGACACAAGATTCGGTTGAGACCAAAGCGTTTTAAGTCATTATTCATTGTACTCAAGGACTAGGAACTTCTCCTTTTGCGTTAGGAGAAGCCTCGCAAGAAGATGGTCAAGGTGCAGCAGAAATCACCCAGTTACCTTGATCGTAGCGCTGGCACGTGGGGTCAGAGTTGGGGGGAAGACGCCGCCAAGGGCAAGCATGCAAAAGGTAAGTGGTCACGCAAGACCGGCGAGGGGACGATGGACAGCGCGGAGGAGGCAAGGCGGCGGATGTCAGGCAAGAAAGGCAGGAGGGATGGCAAGGATGCCGACGACGGCGACGGCGGCGACGGAGACGACAGTGGTAGTGGAGAGGTGGGGCCGATAGACAGTCACAGCGCCACAGCCAGCGCCAGTCGATCGCCTGTCTCGGCCTTAGTCTCTCTATCTCTCGTCTCTGCCTCGTCTTCTCGCTCTTTTTCTCCATCTCGTGTCTTTGCCTCCTGTTCTGCCTCTGCCAGTCGGTCGAGGTCAGTCTCTCCATCTCGTGTCTTCGCCTCCCCTTCTGTCTCTCGCTCACGTTCTACTTCTGGTTCGATTTCTTTCTCACGGTCGGCCTCTGTCTCTCCATCTCGTGTCTCCGCCTCCTCTTCTCACTCTCGCTCACGTTCTACTTCTGTTTCCATTTCTCTCTCACGGTCGGCCTCTCCCTCTCCATCTCTCGTCTCCGCCTCCCTTTCTCACTCTCGCTCACGTTCCGCTTCTGTTTCAGTTTCTATCTCTCGGTCTTCAAGCTCGTCTCCATCTCTTGTGTCTGCTTCCTCTTCTCGCCCTGGCTCGTTTTCTCATTCCGCTTCGATTTCTTTTTCAGTTTCCTCCACCTTTTCTCCTTCTCCAACTTCCAGCTCTTTCACTTCTCCATCGTTTGAAGCTTCTCTTCCTTCCTATATCTCTGCTTCTGTCTCTCTGTCCTCGACGTCCTCTCCTGCTCCTTCTTCCCATTCAGCTTCCGAGTCTACCTCCTTATCATCCTCTGTTTCTATCTCTCCTTCTTCTGCATCGTATTCAACTTCGTCATCTCTATCTTCTACACCCTCTATGTCTTCGTCACCTTCCACTGCATCCTCCACGGCTTCTGCATCCTGTTCGGTGTTCTCGTTTGCCAGCACCTCGCCTGGGGTCTCCAGCCCCACGCCTTCTCTTTCGGCTTTGCCATCCATATCCTCCTTACCCTCCTCTGCTTCATCGTCTTCCACCTTGAGCCCATCTCCATCTACGTCTTCCTCTGCTTCTTCATATTCCCCTTCGTCCTCCCTGTCTGCTTCAACGTCTTTGTCCACCTCCTTCTCGTCTTCCCTGTCTCCTTCTTCCACTTCTTCTTCCTCTCCCTCCTCAAGCCACTCAGCTTCACAGACTTCCTCCTCACCCTCGTCTGTATCCTCTTCGCCATCTCTTTCTTCCTCGCCCTCTGCATCTGCTTACTCGTCACCTTCCTCCAGCTCTTCCACTTCCACTTCCTCCTCTTCCAGCGCGTCTACATCAGCTACTTCGTCTTCGCTCACACCCTCTGCATCTGCCTCGCCAGCTGCTTCCTCCTCATCTTCTCCACCTGCTTCCTCCCCATCTTCTCCATCTATGTCCGCCAGCGCCTCTTCATCGGCATCCGACTCTGCTTCCTTTTCCTCCTCTCCCTCCACTTCTCCCTCTATGTCGTCTTCTGCATCTGCTTCCCTCTCGTCCTCTCCATCTACTTCTTCCTCTCTGTCGTCTTCTGCATCGCTTTCCTCGACCACCTCTTCCTCTTCCACCTCCTCCCCTTCTACGTCTGCATCCTCTTCCCATTCTCCTTCCTACTCTTCCTCATCTTCTCCCTCTGCCCCTTTCTCTTCGTCTATATCTATTTCCAATTCACCCTCCTCCACCAAGTCGCGTTCCCCATCCTCAGACCCTTCTGCCTCAGGTTCCCCATCCTGTTTGTCGTCGCCCTCACAAAGTGTGTGGCGCTCGTCATCTCCTTCTCACACTGCCACGAGCTCGGTGAGCGTTTCGGCTTCTCAGTCTGCGACGAGCTCGGTGAGCGTTTCAGCTTCTCAGTCTGCGACGAGCTCGGTGAGCGTTTCGGCTTCTCAGTCTGCGACGAGCTCGATGAGCGTTTCGGCTTCTCAGTCTGCGACGAGCTCGGTGAGCGTTTCGGCTTCTCAGTCTGCGACAAGCTCGGTGAGCGTTTCGGCTTCTCAGTCTGCGACAAGCTCGGTGAGCGTTTCGGCTTCTCAGTCTGCGACAAGCTCGGCGAGCGTTTCGGCTTCTCAGTCTGCGACGAGCTCGGTGAGCGTTTCGGCTTCTCAGTCTGCGACGAGCTCGGTGAGCGTTTCGGCTTCTCAGTCTGCGACGAGCTCGGTGAGCGTTTCGGCTTCTCAGTCTGCGACGAGCTCGGTGAGCGTTTCGGCTTCTCAGTCTGCGACGAGCTCGGTGAGCGTTTCGGCTTCTCAGTCTGCGACGAGCTCGGTGAGCGTTTCGGCTTCTCAGTCTGCGACGAGCTCGGTGAGCGTTTCGGCTTCTCAGTCTGCGACGAGCTCGGTGAGCGTTTCGGCTTCTCAGTCTGCGACGAGCTCGGTGAGCGTTTCGGCTTCTCAGTCTGCGACGAGCTCGGTGAGCGTTTCGGCTTCTCAGTCTGCGACGAGCTCGGTGAGCGTTTCGGCTTCTCAGTCTGCGACGAGCTCGGTGAGCGTTTCGGCTTCTCAGTCTGCGACGAGCTCGGTGAGCGTTTCGGCTTCTCAGTCTGCGACGAGCTCGGTGAGCGTTTCGGCTTCTCAGTCTGCGACGAGCTCGGTGAGCGTTTCGGCTTCTCAGTCTGCGACGAGCTCGGTGAGCGTTTCGGCTTCTCAGTCTGCGACGAGCTCGGTGAGCGTTTCGGCTTCTCAGTCTGCGACGAGCTCGGTGAGCGTTTCGGCTTCTCAGTCTGCGACGAGCTCGGTGAGCGTTTCGGCTTCTCAGTCTGCGACGAGCTCGGTGAGCGTTTCGGCTTCTCAGTCTGCGACGAGCTCGGTGAGCGTTTCGGCTTCTCAGTCTGCGACGAGCTCGGTGAGCGTTTCGGCTTCTCAGTCTGCGACGAGCTCGGTGAGCGTTTCGGCTTCTCAGTCTGCGACGAGCTCGGTGAGCGTTTCGGCTTCTCAGTCTGCGACGAGCTCGGTGAGCGTTTCGGCTTCTCAGTCTGCGACGAGCTCGGTGAGCGTTTCGGCTTCTCAGTCTGCGACGAGCTCGGTGAGCGTTTCGGCTTCTCAGTCTGCGACGAGCTCGGTGAGCGTTTCGGCTTCTCAGTCTGCGACGAGCTCGGTGAGCGTTTCGGCTTCTCAGTCTGCGACGAGCTCGGTGAGCGTTTCGGCTTCTCAGTCTGCGACGAGCTCGGTGAGCGTTTCGGCTTCTCAGTCTGCGACGAGCTCGGTGAGCGTTTCGGCTTCTCAGTCTGCGACGAGCTCGGTGAGCGTTTCGGCTTCTCAGTCTGCGACGAGCTCGGTGAGCGTTTCGGCTTCTCAGTCTGCGACGAGCTCGGTGAGCGTTTCGGCTTCTCAGTCTGCGACGAGCTCGGTGAGCGTTTCGGCTTCTCAGTCTGCGACGAGCTCGGTGAGCGTTTCGGCTTCTCAGTCTGCGACGAGCTCGGTGAGCGTTTCGGCTTCTCAGTCTGCGACGAGCTCGGTGAGCGTTTCGGCTTCTCAGTCTGCGACGAGCTCGGTGAGCGTTTCGGCTTCTCAGTCTGCGACGAGCTCGGTGAGCGTTTCGGCTTCTCAGTCTGCGACGAGCTCGGTGAGCGTTTCGGCTTCTCAGTCTGCGACGAGCTCGGTGAGCGTTTCGGCTTCTCAGTCTGCGACGAGCTCGGTGAGCGTTTCGGCTTCTCAGTCTGCGACGAGCTCGGTGAGCGTTTCGGCTTCTCAGTCTGCGACGAGCTCGGTGAGCGTTTCGGCTTCTCAGTCTGCGACGAGCTCGGTGAGCGTTTCGGCTTCTCAGTCTGCGACGAGCTCGGTGAGCGTTTCGGCTTCTCAGTCTGCGACGAGCTCGGTGAGCGTTTCGGCTTCTCAGTCTGCGACGAGCTCGGTGAGCGTTTCGGCTTCTCAGTCTGCGACGAGCTCGGTGAGCGTTTCGGCTTCTCAGTCTGCGACGAGCTCGGTGAGCGTTTCGGCTTCTCAGTCTGCGACGAGCTCGGTGAGCGTTTCGGCTTCTCAGTCTGCGACGAGCTCGGTGAGCGTTTCGGCTTCTCAGTCTGCGACGAGCTCGGTGAGCGTTTCGGCTTCTCAGTCTGCGACGAGCTCGGTGAGCGTTTCGGCTTCTCAGTCTGCGACGAGCTCGGTGAGCGTTTCGGCTTCTCAGTCTGCGACGAGCTCGGTGAGCGTTTCGGCTTCTCAGTCTGCGACGAGCTCGGTGAGCGTTTCGGCTTCTCAGTCTGCGACGAGCTCGGTGAGCGTTTCGGCTTCTCAGTCTGCGACGAGCTCGGTGAGCGTTTCGGCTTCTCAGTCTGCGACGAGCTCGGTGAGCGTTTCGGCTTCTCAGTCTGCGACGAGCTCGGTGAGCGTTTCGGCTTCTCAGTCTGCGACGAGCTCGGTGAGCGTTTCGGCTTCTCAGTCTGCGACGAGCTCGGTGAGCGTTTCGGCTTCTCAGTCTGCGACGAGCTCGGTGAGCGTTTCGGCTTCTCAGTCTGCGACGAGCTCGGTGAGCGTTTCGGCTTCTCAGTCTGCGACGAGCTCGGTGAGCGTTTCGGCTTCTCAGTCTGCGACGAGCTCGGTGAGCGTTTCGGCTTCTCAGTCTGCGACGAGCTCGGTGAGCGTTTCGGCTTCTCAGTCTGCGACGAGCTCGGTGAGCGTTTCGGCTTCTCAGTCTGCGACGAGCTCGGTGAGCGTTTCGGCTTCTCAGTCTGCGACGAGCTCGGTGAGCGTTTCGGCTTCTCAGTCTGCGACGAGCTCGGTGAGCGTTTCGGCTTCTCAGTCTGCGACGAGCTCGGTGAGCGTTTCGGCTTCTCAGTCTGCGACGAGCTCGGTGAGCGTTTCGGCTTCTCAGTCTGCGACGAGCTCGGTGAGCGTTTCGGCTTCTCAGTCTGCGACGAGCTCGGTGAGCGTTTCGGCTTCTCAGTCTGCGACGAGCTCGGTGAGCGTTTCGGCTTCTCAGTCTGCGACGAGCTCGGTGAGCGTTTCGGCTTCTCAGTCTGCGACGAGCTCGGTGAGCGTTTCGGCTTCTCAGTCTGCGACGAGCTCGGTGAGCGTTTCGGCTTCTCAGTCTGCGACGAGCTCGGTGAGCGTTTCGGCTTCTCAGTCTGCGACGAGCTCGGTGAGCGTTTCGGCTTCTCAGTCTGCGACGAGCTCGGTGAGCGTTTCGGCTTCTCAGTCTGCGACGAGCTCGGTGAGCGTTTCGGCTTCTCAGTCTGCGACGAGCTCGGTGAGCGTTTCGGCTTCTCAGTCTGCGACGAGCTCGGTGAGCGTTTCGGCTTCTCAGTCTGCGACGAGCTCGGTGAGCGTTTCGGCTTCTCAGTCTGCGACGAGCTCGGTGAGCGTTTCGGCTTCTCAGTCTGCGACGAGCTCGGTGAGCGTTTCGGCTTCTCAGTCTGCGACGAGCTCGGTGAGCGTTTCGGCTTCTCAGTCTGCGACGAGCTCGGTGAGCGTTTCGGCTTCTCAGTCTGCGACGAGCTCGGTGAGCGTTTCGGCTTCTCAGTCTGCGACGAGCTCGGTGAGCGTTTCGGCTTCTCAGTCTGCGACGAGCTCGGTGAGCGTTTCGGCTTCTCAGTCTGCGACGAGCTCGGTGAGCGTTTCGGCTTCTCAGTCTGCGACGAGCTCGGTGAGCGTTTCGGCTTCTCAGTCTGCGACGAGCTCGGTGAGCGTTTCGGCTTCTCAGTCTGCGACGAGCTCGGTGAGCGTTTCGGCTTCTCAGTCTGCGACGAGCTCGGTGAGCGTTTCGGCTTCTCAGTCTGCGACGAGCTCGGTGAGCGTTTCGGCTTCTCAGTCTGCGACGAGCTCGGTGAGCGTTTCGGCTTCTCAGTCTGCGACGAGCTCGGTGAGCGTTTCGGCTTCTCAGTCTGCGACGAGCTCGGTGAGCGTTTCGGCTTCTCAGTCTGCGACGAGCTCGGTGAGCGTTTCGGCTTCTCAGTCTGCGACGAGCTCGGTGAGCGTTTCGGCTTCTCAGTCTGCGACGAGCTCGGTGAGCGTTTCGGCTTCTCAGTCTGCGACGAGCTCGGTGAGCGTTTCGGCTTCTCAGTCTGCGACGAGCTCGGTGAGCGTTTCGGCTTCTCAGTCTGCGACGAGCTCGGTGAGCGTTTCGGCTTCTCAGTCTGCGACGAGCTCGGTGAGCGTTTCGGCTTCTCAGTCTGCGACGAGCTCGGTGAGCGTTTCGGCTTCTCAGTCTGCGACGAGCTCGGTGAGCGTTTCGGCTTCTCAGTCTGCGACGAGCTCGGTGAGCGTTTCGGCTTCTCAGTCTGCGACGAGCTCGGTGAGCGTTTCGGCTTCTCAGTCTGCGACGAGCTCGGTGAGCGTTTCGGCTTCTCAGTCTGCGACGAGCTCGGTGAGCGTTTCGGCTTCTCAGTCTGCGACGAGCTCGGTGAGCGTTTCGGCTTCTCAGTCTGCGACGAGCTCGGTGAGCGTTTCGGCTTCTCAGTCTGCGACGAGCTCGGTGAGCGTTTCGGCTTCTCAGTCTGCGACGAGCTCGGTGAGCGTTTCGGCTTCTCAGTCTGCGACGAGCTCGGTGAGCGTTTCGGCTTCTCAGTCTGCGACGAGCTCGGTGAGCGTTTCGGCTTCTCAGTCTGCGACGAGCTCGGTGAGCGTTTCGGCTTCTCAGTCTGCGACGAGCTCGGTGAGCGTTTCGGCTTCTCAGTCTGCGACGAGCTCGGTGAGCGTTTCGGCTTCTCAGTCTGCGACGAGCTCGGTGAGCGTTTCGGCTTCTCAGTCTGCGACGAGCTCGGTGAGCGTTTCGGCTTCTCAGTCTGCGACGAGCTCGGTGAGCGTTTCGGCTTCTCAGTCTGCGACGAGCTCGGTGAGCGTTTCGGCTTCTCAGTCTGCGACGAGCTCGGTGAGCGTTTCGGCTTCTCAGTCTGCGACGAGCTCGGTGAGCGTTTCGGCTTCTCAGTCTGCGACGAGCTCGGTGAGCGTTTCGGCTTCTCAGTCTGCGACGAGCTCGGTGAGCGTTTCGGCTTCTCAGTCTGCGACGAGCTCGGTGAGCGTTTCGGCTTCTCAGTCTGCGACGAGCTCGGTGAGCGTTTCGGCTTCTCAGTCTGCGACGAGCTCGGTGAGCGTTTCGGCTTCTCAGTCTGCGACGAGCTCGGTGAGCGTTTCGGCTTCTCAGTCTGCGACGAGCTCGGTGAGCGTTTCGGCTTCTCAGTCTGCGACGAGCTCGGTGAGCGTTTCGGCTTCTCAGTCTGCGACGAGCTCGGTGAGCGTTTCGGCTTCTCAGTCTGCGACGAGCTCGGTGAGCGTTTCGGCTTCTCAGTCTGCGACGAGCTCGGTGAGCGTTTCGGCTTCTCAGTCTGCGACGAGCTCGGTGAGCGTTTCGGCTTCTCAGTCTGCGACGAGCTCGGTGAGCGTTTCGGCTTCTCAGTCTGCGACGAGCTCGGTGAGCGTTTCGGCTTCTCAGTCTGCGACGAGCTCGGTGAGCGTTTCGGCTTCTCAGTCTGCGACGAGCTCGGTGAGCGTTTCGGCTTCTCAGTCTGCGACGAGCTCGGTGAGCGTTTCGGCTTCTCAGTCTGCGACGAGCTCGGTGAGCGTTTCGGCTTCTCAGTCTGCGACGAGCTCGGTGAGCGTTTCGGCTTCTCAGTCTGCGACGAGCTCGGTGAGCGTTTCGGCTTCTCAGTCTGCGACGAGCTCGGTGAGCGTTTCGGCTTCTCAGTCTGCGACGAGCTCGGTGAGCGTTTCGGCTTCTCAGTCTGCGACGAGCTCGGTGAGCGTTTCGGCTTCTCAGTCTGCGACGAGCTCGGTGAGCGTTTCGGCTTCTCAGTCTGCGACGAGCTCGGTGAGCGTTTCGGCTTCTCAGTCTGCGACGAGCTCGGTGAGCGTTTCGGCTTCTCAGTCTGCGACGAGCTCGGTGAGCGTTTCGGCTTCTCAGTCTGCGACGAGCTCGGTGAGCGTTTCGGCTTCTCAGTCTGCGACGAGCTCGGTGAGCGTTTCGGCTTCTCAGTCTGCGACGAGCTCGGTGAGCGTTTCGGCTTCTCAGTCTGCGACGAGCTCGGTGAGCGTTTCGGCTTCTCAGTCTGCGACGAGCTCGGTGAGCGTTTCGGCTTCTCAGTCTGCGACGAGCTCGGTGAGCGTTTCGGCTTCTCAGTCTGCGACGAGCTCGGTGAGCGTTTCGGCTTCTCAGTCTGCGACGAGCTCGGTGAGCGTTTCGGCTTCTCAGTCTGCGACGAGCTCGGTGAGCGTTTCGGCTTCTCAGTCTGCGACGAGCTCGGTGAGCGTTTCGGCTTCTCAGTCTGCGACGAGCTCGGTGAGCGTTTCGGCTTCTCAGTCTGCGACGAGCTCGGTGAGCGTTTCGGCTTCTCAGTCTGCGACGAGCTCGGTGAGCGTTTCGGCTTCTCAGTCTGCGACGAGCTCGGTGAGCGTTTCGGCTTCTCAGTCTGCGACGAGCTCGGTGAGCGGCTTCTCAGTCTGCGACGAGCTCGGTGAGCGTTTCGGCTTCTCAGTCTGCGACGAGCTCGGTGAGCGTTTCGGCTTCTCAGTCTGCGACGAGCTCGGTGAGCGTTTCGGCTTCTCAGTCTGCGACGAGCTCGGTGAGCGTTTCGGCTTCTCAGTCTGCGACGAGCTCGGTGAGCGTTTCGGCTTCTCAGTCTGCGACGAGCTCGGTGAGCGTTTCGGCTTCTCAGTCTGCGACGAGCTCGGTGAGCGTTTCGGCTTCTCAGTCTGCGACGAGCTCGGTGAGCGTTTCGGCTTCTCAGTCTGCGACGAGCTCGGTGAGCGTTTCGGCTTCTCAGTCTGCGACGAGCTCGGTGAGCGTTTCGGCTTCTCAGTCTGCGACGAGCTCGGTGAGCGTTTCGGCTTCTCAGTCTGCGACGAGCTCGGTGAGCGTTTCGGCTTCTCAGTCTGCGACGAGCTCGGTGAGCGTTTCGGCTTCTCAGTCTGCGACGAGCTCGGTGAGCGTTTCGGCTTCTCAGTCTGCGACGAGCTCGGTGAGCGTTTCGGCTTCTCAGTCTGCGACGAGCTCGGTGAGCGTTTCGGCTTCTCAGTCTGCGACGAGCTCGGTGAGCGTTTCGGCTTCTCAGTCTGCGACGAGCTCGGTGAGCGTTTCGGCTTCTCAGTCTGCGACGAGCTCGGTGAGCGTTTCGGCTTCTCAGTCTGCGACGAGCTCGGTGAGCGTTTCGGCTTCTCAGTCTGCGACGAGCTCGGTGAGCGTTTCGGCTTCTCAGTCTGCGACGAGCTCGGTGAGCGTTTCGGCTTCTCAGTCTGCGACGAGCTCGGTGAGCGTTTCGGCTTCTCAGTCTGCGACGAGCTCGGTGAGCGTTTCGGCTTCTCAGTCTGCGACGAGCTCGGTGAGCGTTTCGGCTTCTCAGTCTGCGACGAGCTCGGTGAGCGTTTCGGCTTCTCAGTCTGCGACGAGCTCGGTGAGCGTTTCGGCTTCTCAGTCTGCGACGAGCTCGGTGAGCGTTTCGGCTTCTCAGTCTGCGACGAGCTCGGTGAGCGTTTCGGCTTCTCAGTCTGCGACGAGCTCGGTGAGCGTTTCGGCTTCTCAGTCTGCGACGAGCTCGGTGAGCGTTTCGGCTTCTCAGTCTGCGACGAGCTCGGTGAGCGTTTCGGCTTCTCAGTCTGCGACGAGCTCGGTGAGCGTTTCGGCTTCTCAGTCTGCGACGAGCTCGGTGAGCGTTTCGGCTTCTCAGTCTGCGACGAGCTCGGTGAGCGTTTCGGCTTCTCAGTCTGCGACGAGCTCGGTGAGCGTTTCGGCTTCTCAGTCTGCGACGAGCTCGGTGAGCGTTTCGGCTTCTCAGTCTGCGACGAGCTCGGTGAGCGTTTCGGCTTCTCAGTCTGCGACGAGCTCGGTGAGCGTTTCGGCTTCTCAGTCTGCGACGAGCTCGGTGAGCGTTTCGGCTTCTCAGTCTGCGACGAGCTCGGTGAGCGTTTCGGCTTCTCAGTCTGCGACGAGCTCGGTGAGCGTTTCGGCTTCTCAGTCTGCGACGAGCTCGGTGAGCGTTTCGGCTTCTCAGTCTGCGACGAGCTCGGTGAGCGTTTCGGCTTCTCAGTCTGCGACGAGCTCGGTGAGCGTTTCGGCTTCTCAGTCTGCGACGAGCTCGGTGAGCGTTTCGGCTTCTCAGTCTGCGACGAGCTCGGTGAGCGTTTCGGCTTCTCAGTCTGCGACGAGCTCGGTGAGCGTTTCGGCTTCTCAGTCTGCGACGAGCTCGGTGAGCGTTTCGGCTTCTCAGTCTGCGACGAGCTCGGTGAGCGTTTCGGCTTCTCAGTCTGCGACGAGCTCGGTGAGCGTTTCGGCTTCTCAGTCTGCGACGAGCTCGGTGAGCGTTTCGGCTTCTCAGTCTGCGACGAGCTCGGTGAGCGTTTCGGCTTCTCAGTCTGCGACGAGCTCGGTGAGCGTTTCGGCTTCTCAGTCTGCGACGAGCTCGGTGAGCGTTTCGGCTTCTCAGTCTGCGACGAGCTCGGTGAGCGTTTCGGCTTCTCAGTCTGCGACGAGCTCGGTGAGCGTTTCGGCTTCTCAGTCTGCGACGAGCTCGGTGAGCGTTTCGGCTTCTCAGTCTGCGACGAGCTCGGTGAGCGTTTCGGCTTCTCAGTCTGCGACGAGCTCGGTGAGCGTTTCGGCTTCTCAGTCTGCGACGAGCTCGGTGAGCGTTTCGGCTTCTCAGTCTGCGACGAGCTCGGTGAGCGTTTCGGCTTCTCAGTCTGCGACGAGCTCGGTGAGCGTTTCGGCTTCTCAGTCTGCGACGAGCTCGGTGAGCGTTTCGGCTTCTCAGTCTGCGACGAGCTCGGTGAGCGTTTCGGCTTCTCAGTCTGCGACGAGCTCGGTGAGCGTTTCGGCTTCTCAGTCTGCGACGAGCTCGGTGAGCGTTTCGGCTTCTCAGTCTGCGACGAGCTCGGTGAGCGTTTCGGCTTCTCAGTCTGCGACGAGCTCGGTGAGCGTTTCGGCTTCTCAGTCTGCGACGAGCTCGGTGAGCGTTTCGGCTTCTCAGTCTGCGACGAGCTCGGTGAGCGTTTCGGCTTCTCAGTCTGCGACGAGCTCGGTGAGCGTTTCGGCTTCTCAGTCTGCGACGAGCTCGGTGAGCGTTTCGGCTTCTCAGTCTGCGACGAGCTCGGTGAGCGTTTCGGCTTCTCAGTCTGCGACGAGCTCGGTGAGCGTTTCGGCTTCTCAGTCTGCGACGAGCTCGGTGAGCGTTTCGGCTTCTCAGTCTGCGACGAGCTCGGTGAGCGTTTCGGCTTCTCAGTCTGCGACGAGCTCGGTGAGCGTTTCGGCTTCTCAGTCTGCGACGAGCTCGGTGAGCGTTTCGGCTTCTCAGTCTGCGACGAGCTCGGTGAGCGTTTCGGCTTCTCAGTCTGCGACGAGCTCGGTGAGCGTTTCGGCTTCTCAGTCTGCGACGAGCTCGGTGAGCGTTTCGGCTTCTCAGTCTGCGACGAGCTCGGTGAGCGTTTCGGCTTCTCAGTCTGCGACGAGCTCGGTGAGCGTTTCGGCTTCTCAGTCTGCGACGAGCTCGGTGAGCGTTTCGGCTTCTCAGTCTGCGACGAGCTCGGTGAGCGTTTCGGCTTCTCAGTCT
Organism: Paulinella micropora; assembly: GCA_019918135.1. Classification (NCBI taxonomy): domain Eukaryota; phylum Cercozoa; class Imbricatea; order Euglyphida; family Paulinellidae; genus Paulinella; species Paulinella micropora. The sequence goes on from WBZZ01001723.1 coordinate 85,719, forward strand.
GCGACGAGCTCGGTGAGCGTTTCGGCTTCTCAGTCTGCGACGAGCTCGGTGAGCGTTTCGGCTTCTCAGTCTGCGACGAGCTCGGTGAGCGTTTCGGCTTCTCAGTCTGCGACGAGCTCGGTGAGCGTTTCGGCTTCTCAGTCTGCGACGAGCTCGGTGAGCGTTTCGGCTTCTCAGTCTGCGACGAGCTCGGTGAGCGTTTCGGCTTCTCAGTCTGCGACGAGCTCGGTGAGCGTTTCGGCTTCTCAGTCTGCGACGAGCTCGGTGAGCGTTTCGGCTTCTCAGTCTGCGACGAGCTCGGTGAGCGTTTCGGCTTCTCAGTCTGCGACGAGCTCGGTGAGCGTTTCGGCTTCTCAGTCTGCGACGAGCTCGGTGAGCGTTTCGGCTTCTCAGTCTGCGACGAGCTCGGTGAGCGTTTCGGCTTCTCAGTCTGCGACGAGCTCGGTGAGCGTTTCGGCTTCTCAGTCTGCGACGAGCTCGGTGAGCGTTTCGGCTTCTCAGTCTGCGACGAGCTCGGTGAGCGTTTCGGCTTCTCAGTCTGCGACGAGCTCGGTGAGCGTTTCGGCTTCTCAGTCTGCGACGAGCTCGGTGAGCGTTTCGGCTTCTCAGTCTGCGACGAGCTCGGTGAGCGTTTCGGCTTCTCAGTCTGCGACGAGCTCGGTGAGCGTTTCGGCTTCTCAGTCTGCGACGAGCTCGGTGAGCGTTTCGGCTTCTCAGTCTGCGACGAGCTCGGTGAGCGTTTCGGCTTCTCAGTCTGCGACGAGCTCGGTGAGCGTTTCGGCTTCTCAGTCTGCGACGAGCTCGGTGAGCGTTTCGGCTTCTCAGTCTGCGACGAGCTCGGTGAGCGTTTCGGCTTCTCAGTCTGCGACGAGCTCGGTGAGCGTTTCGGCTTCTCAGTCTGCGACGAGCTCGGTGAGCGTTTCGGCTTCTCAGTCTGCGACGAGCTCGGTGAGCGTTTCGGCTTCTCAGTCTGCGACGAGCTCGGTGAGCGTTTCGGCTTCTCAGTCTGCGACGAGCTCGGTGAGCGTTTCGGCTTCTCAGTCTGCGACGAGCTCGGTGAGCGTTTCGGCTTCTCAGTCTGCGACGAG
>WBZZ01001724.1:0-27500 GCA_019918135.1 Paulinella micropora
CGATGGTTGTAAGATTATAAAAGGTGTGTGGATAGCACCCAAACTATATATGTTAGAATTTACAACGAAGGATGCCTTTACGGAAGGAATGTCTAAGAACGACTTAAAGCATATTTCAAAAGGAGTTAAAATAGTGACTGAATATGGAGTTAAAAGATATTTCCATTTCAGGGGTAAAGGCTTAGATGCTAATCAGCTAAACTATGATACATTTGATAAGATGGACAAAAGCGGGTCGGTTGAAAATGTTAAGGATTTCCAAATGAAAAAAATACACATTGATAGAAACAGCAAACAACAACAAGTCCCACATTTTAGCATTTTACATATGACTAATGTTAAAAAACAAGTTAATGAGAATAAGTGGGCGGGTCGTGAGTTCATTAATGATAACGACAGCATTCCGCTCGGCTTTCACATTCGCTGTTGAATTATAAATATATTTTTTTGGCTCCTTTACCTTTCAAGCTTCTAATAGTATGAATTCCTTTTTTCGGTTTCACTAACTTAGTATAAGTTACTATTTACAGCAGTCGCCCCTAACAATGATACGGGGTCAAATGCGGTTCGGTAGTTCGTCGTTAGCTTCGCCGTCTTTGCCCTTTTACCTTTCGGGTTTACCTTTATAGCTACTCGGTCAATTACTCCTTCAATGAGGTCTTTTGGGCTACTACCTTTGTTGTATGTTGTAGCCCTTACCCCAGTCTGCCTACTTAAATCTTTCGCTATCGTTCCTCCAAGGCTATGACCCGTCAGCTTTACATTATCCTTACCATATTTCTTTATTACTTCGTCAACCAGCTTTTGTTCTTCTTTATATCTCGGTGTTCTTTTTAATACTCCCTTTACTAATGCGACATCTGTGATTAAGTTCCGCTTATCTACCGAACCTCTAAATGCTACAATAGCTTTGCCGTCTTTTTCATACACTGTTGATATTTCTTGCTCGCGACTGGTTTCCATCCGTCAGCACCTTTTCGTTCTGATGAAGACAAATAGACATCCTCAGACAAATCCGCATTGCCTCCCTTTTGTTTCCTGTATGCCTTACCAGCTTTTTTCAATGCTTCCTTATAGCTTATGCTTGGCGGAGTAAGCCTTAACGAAGAGAATCCACTCACTCATACCTCCGGTTTTGGTGAAGCACGGTTCATATATTAATTACTTAATTTTTTTTATTTTTTTATCCTGCCAACTATATACACCCTACTATGTCCACCCTCACGAGACTGTGTGAGAAGTTCCAACAACTTTCAATTGAAAGCGAAAATAAATCATTTTCTCTTGCCGATGTTCAAAAAGTAATCCACGACGAAATAAAAGCGATTGAAGAAAAGAGAGATGCTCAACCAAAGGACACTTTTCACTTTGGTAAATACAAAGGCAAAAAAATAGAAGACATCGCAAAGATTGATAAGCCATATATTGAATGGTTAGTTCGTCAACCTTGGGTCCAAAATAAAGACGAACTGAAAAAGTATTTACCGTAGGAGATACATTTTACCTCTAATATTGATTTCTTTTTTTATAATTCGCAGTATTGCTTTCTGTTTGTGAAAGTCGCTAAACTTGGTGAAGTGCGGTTCTTTCAAAAGGTTGTCTTCAACTTCTACTTCTCTATTAACTTCAAGGTATTGTTGAAGTATATCTTTGAATTGTATGATGTCAAAGTGGTGGTCTACGTGGACATCAACCCGCTCATATATATCACCACTTATTTCACATATATAACGAGGTTCTACGAATACATCAATAGCCACAATATCAAGATATTGTTGTATTTGCGGTCTTATCGTATTCCTGCTAGCTTCTTTTATCACTCTCGCTATTTTTTTTAATTTGCTAAGCCCTATAAGCTCAACACAGCAATTCCACGAAAACGGCTTACCATTCGCACGAAAGTGTTTTCTCCTAGTAGTCAAATTACTTTCAACATCAATGATGCAATCTTTTAGACAAGGGTGATGGGTTAGTAGGTCTCGCACGACATTGCTATCTTCTGGGTTCAGTCCTTCTCCATCATTATATTTGCTTATCATTCTTCTTATGTGGGGTTTGATAGATGCTTTTGTTAGAATCCGCCTACCTCCGATGATGTACAACTTATGACGATACATATTACTATATTATTATATTAGAAAAAATTATTACAAAAATTAATTATTATTTCCATTATTGATCTTCTAAGAAATTAACTATAACACTCACATTTACTCCATTATTGGGAGTTGATATAGACTTTTGTTAAAATGTTAGATTTTCACCAGGAGAAAGCTGTATGTCGTAAGTTCGCAGGTCAATAAGCTGGCTAGAAGTAGCATTAACATAAAGTTTAAGGATGACATCCGTTATAGTGGCACCACCCAAAGCGGTCGCAGCGGTATCCTTTGATACGATTGAAGTTTTGGTATCAATATCCGCGAAGTTCTCCGCCGTAAGTGCTCCCGTCGTTTTCACAATCCGCACTATATTAACTTTAGTGTCTTCGTTTGATATGCTCACGAGAGATGGATAAACCATTGAATAATTGGTCACACCATTAAAAGTTGTTTTATTTTTTATGCTAATAATAGGACTTTCAGTGGTGCTCGCTGGCTCACTACCTTCCGCTTCGTTTGATATGCTTGAATTAATAGTGTTAGTGCCCTCAATAAACATACTAACTGGCTGTTTTTAATGTTTGATTAGCATTACCAGTTCCATAATTTCTGATACAAGCCGAAAAAGGTAGGGTTGTATTTGAAAGACTAACACCAACATTCGCATTCGCATATTTTATTGTATGAACCAGCTGAAATTCTCCACTTGATGGATTTTCTATGTAGAACCTTATAGCAAAGATATTGAAATTTAATCTGGAATACATTCCCTCTGGTCCAATCTATGATAGGCATAATTTTAGTACCATCACACGGGTCATCCCAGGTCGCTTGGGGAATAAGTGTCGGAACGCCTCCTTTAATTACTGGTTTGCTCCGGGCTTCGCCCGGAGTTAACCGCCGTTAAAGTTCCGAGGAGACGTTTCGTTTTACGGTAGTCCGGTCGGCACGGCGTAGCCGTGCCGGCGGAGCCGGCACGTGTTTGATCCGGCGTCTGGTTTGGCCTACGTTGGAAAGTTGGGAAGATCGGAAGATCTTCCCAACTTTCAAACTCCCGCCCACCCTTCCCTTGTTTTGTTTTGGTTTGTCCTTTGCTTCTGTCTGCTCTGGACTTCTGGTGGCGTTCTGGTGATCGCTGGTGGCCTCCGCTGCTTCCGCTCGCTCCGCCTTTGATGCGTCTCCCTTGGACTGCTTTGGTGCTACCTTCGGTTGTTGCCGTGAACAACTAGTCACTAGGTTGGCCTGCTCGTCGTGCTTGGTGCCTTCCCTCGTTTAGTGTAGGTTTGTTCCGGTCTAAGAAATTGTTCCGTCACTCTAAGGTTAGTCTGCCGTCCGCTCTCCCCTCCTCCGCCCGGTTTCTCTGTCCGGCTTTAATGGATAGTATTTTTTCCGCCTTTTGTTTTACCCTTCCAATATCCCCTCCTCCACCCGGTCTTCTTAGTTGACTAGTAGAGCGTGCCGGTTTTTTGTAAAGTTCGGTTTCAGTACTCAAGTTTTTCGGTGCGGCTGTCTGTGTCCCGAGTGGACATCAGAGCCGCCAACTGTTAGTGTTTTGTAAACTTGAGTCGTGAATTATTTGAGCCTAGCCCCTTTCCCTCCACACTACTCCGACGAGTTCGGAAGGTTTAGGCCAATAAAGCTTTTCTGTTCTCATTCTAAGTAAATTCGAAACTACGATTCGGAAACTTTAACACTGGCGATATTCATACCAGTCGCTCTTATTTTGTAAAAATAGAAGCCATTAGTAAAATCACTTTCACCTATGCCGATATATGAATTGTAGTCTTTCGTTTCATCAGTAGTCCATAAAGCAGTAAATCGTGTTAGAACTCGCATACCAGTTCTGTATTTAATTCTTTTTTTACTAGTCAATACAGCATTCGCGGTCGTCTTCACATCTGTTTTAAGTTCGGCCATATTCGCATTAAATGAAATGGTCGCATCAGTTTGAGCTAATGGCCATATTCGTGTATTAATAGTGTATGGGAAAATCTCTTGTAATACTGGCGTTAATTGACCAACCAATGCTTCGCCGAAAGCGGTTTTCATACTATTGGTTTCAACATTGCCATCGTAGCCGACTTTGACATTTATGAAGTCTCTGTCAGGGTCTTGTGCTATCAAATTTTGTTGGTGGCTCATAGTAGGAGCTTTTTTTACAAAAAACTCCTATAACCTCAAAAAACTATTTTTCAAAAGTGTGGAGTAGGTTGTATATTCTAAGAAAAAAAATCTAAATTTTTATTAATTTTTTTGGTGAAGGTTCATTAGGTCCTAGTAATGGTGCCGTTTCTGACATTTACTTCTTGCTGAGTGACGATAAATGTGTAATGATTGGCCGCAATATTCACAGTAGTTCCGATAAATTCCCATCGTCGCTCAGTGTCTAGACTTATTCCACTGATTTCATTTTGGTCCTTGCTCCACAGCGGGCGGGTATTGTCAAAGCTATCACACCAAACCCAGTTGTATTGATAAACATTGCTATTCATCAAAGCAGAGCCTTCCAACTTCGGCTTAAGATACATATAGTCTTCTAGTCTTCCAGTTTGACAATCAACATTGAATTCCTGAAGTCGTGCTCCGTCTAGTGTGGTATAAAAAGTTTGGACCTTAGAACCAAGCAGATTGTATTGTCATAGGCATTGTTCTTATTTTCGGTTGTGTTGAAAACAGAGTGATAAATTTTTTTAATTCGCCGTCCGTGGCCTCTGTCAAATCTAAGTATAACAGAAGTTGAAGCGAGCCCGACAGTGTTTTTATACAAATAAGAATAATCAATGTTGAAGCTCATACCTTCGGGGCTCATAATCTTCTGTTGAATTGATTGAACGACATCGGGGTTAGTCTCGACAGCTAAGAACAGGCTGAGATTAGTAATAGTAACATTTGAATCCGCCACCGCAACAGTGCCACCCCCAATAGAAAGAGCATCATTGTTATAATAAAAGATTTGGGGTGTCTGTTGCCAAACAATTCGCAAAGTCAAAATTTCTGGAAACATAATAGTTTTTTCCAGAGCGAAAATAGTATTGTAAAGCATTCCAAGATTAATCTTAACATTGATACTCGGGCTGGCATTATTAATAGTTCCAGCTGAGAAATACTTAGCCTCATTAAAAGCAACATTAACGAACTTACTCACACCAGTCTCATTCACAATAAGGGCATCATCGTGTCGGCGGGCATTTGTGGAGGGTTGTGCCATCCAAGCCTTTAATCCGGCCTGAACCTGTGCCTTCGCAACATCAGTACCCGTATCAATTTGCCCCGCCGCATTTCCTGCTATTGCCGAAGCGGTCAATGCTATTTGTAATGCCGCCAACCTTGTAGCATCGCTAGCGGGTTGAAATGTAGCTGTAGCATTACACTTTTGAAGCATACAACCAGCTCCACTTCCATTATCGTGGTTTTACATTGCGAGGAAATCATCAATGGAGGTTCTGGTTTCCAAATCATCTTAGTGATATTTCCGACTTCATTAATGTCGCACAGATAGACAGCACCTCTGGTAATCAATTGAATCTGCCTAATCGGGGCCGAGCAGTCCATAAAGCATTTATTGTAGTTCGCCGCCTTCGCATCTGGAGCATAATTAAAACTCAAAACAGAACGAGCCAAGTTAAACGGACGGCTGATAAGGTCAAAGTTGCTTTCCTGTCCTCCTGCGGTAGTTACAGTGACATTAACAGAACCCTCACGAGGGGTAAGCTTATTCAAACGATAAGAAGCACTGATGTAGTCAGTCCTGCTAAAATCTAGTTCGCCTCCGTGTTGTGTGGGCATTTTTGTTTTTCCTCTTTTTACGGTTGTCTTATATTTTAATATGAGAAAAAAATAAATTAATTAATTACCTAGATTTCAACAAATTAAAAAATGATGTAAATAAATTAAAATAATTCGTTTCCCTGTAAATCAACAATGTCATAACAATGCCGAGGCCGTTTAGGTTAATGGGTTGGTCGTTTTCGTCAGTCAAGTAAAACCGATGCACGTTGCTTGAACTAGTAGATAACCGTTTGCCGTGTTCACTACCCGAGCCATCGTAGATAACAGAGCCGAACGGTATTTCATTCGCTGTATATATTTCTTGGAGCACGTGGTTATCACCTTCGCCGACTAAATCCGACTGTAGATACAATGGTTTTTCGCCCGTCAATATTATGACATTTGGTGACCTCAGTGTATTATTAGCGAAGAAATAAGTAGAGGACCGCTCAAACCCCATAATTTCGTGAATACGAGTTTCGTCATCAAACACAAACCGCGGTTGAATGTTAATGGGATTGTTCGCTACGGTAAATAATAGCTTACCATCTTCAGGGTCGGTATTCGTGTTGTTGCTCGTTATTGTGTATGTGTAGTCGTTGGGGCTTTCTGCTGTTAGCACCTCGGCCAGCTTGTTTTTTAAGTTGTTCATTGTGTAGTTGCCCTCGGGTATCGTAATGACCACTTCGTTTCCGTTCTCACTCAGAATAAAAGTATTGTAAGGACTTGCCACAGAGTAATACGATTTCGGCACATAGATATGTAAAATTTTACAGTGTGTTGGGTTGTCTAGCGATTTCATATCAATGGAGTGAGTGAAATCACTGTCCGTGCCGTTTATCCTATTTTTGCTATTGACATATTAAATGTTTGAGCTCCGCGATACTCCATAGCAAGTGCTTTTTTTTCAAAAAACCACTTACAATCTCAAAAAACTATATGTAGAAAAATATTTTTTTGTTTTTTAATTACTTCAAACCACTTGGGGGTGCGGGGGCTTTCCCCTGCTTCAGATATACGTATCAAAACCATAACCATTCTGGGCTTTCAACTCCTCCGCTTCTTTTTCTTTTAAGTCTGTGAAACCGCTAGCAAATTTAAAGCGGTTACCTTTCGACCGCTCTAACAAAAACCTAATACTATGCCACCCGCAGGTATCTGTCGTGTCTGATTGTTGTTTAACTTGATTAACCTTCATTAATAAATCACTATCAGGACGGCTTTTATCTATTAGCTGTTTCATTTGGTGTTGAAAGTCTTCTGTCGGTTTATACAAGGCTAGCGGGTCGTATATCTCTATACTTCTATCGCCATCTAAATAGCAGTAAACAGCAATCCAATGCAAACCTGGTTGACTAGACTTATCCAAGTTCATAATAAATCCATACTTCTTTCTTTTTTCAGGCTTCAGTTTGTTTATTTCATCGCTAGCCACCGTCCCCAAATACCATTCGTGCTTTTTCATAATGTTGTCTATTTCATCCGTCATTAAGCCTCTTCCTGCCCCCGCTAAGTTCTTTTTGTGGCTCTTCTGTGGGTGTTTGTTGCTCTTCTGTGGGTGCTGGTTGAACTTCCTCGGGGGTTGGTTGTTGTGGTTGCTCTTCTGTTGGTGTTGGTTGTTGCTCTGGTGGTGGGGTTGGTTGCTCTTCTGTGGGTGCTGGTTGTGGTTGTTGTATCTGGAATTCATTTGAAAGTGCTTTATATGTGTTGGGGTCGGCATACATTTTGTTTATTAGGGTATTTACTAATTCTTTTTTCTTTGATTTGGTCTTCCATTCACTTCGTTTCACATGCTTTTTTATCATCATCTTAGTTAATATTTTTTTAATGATGTCTTCCAATTTCTTCACACCAGTTCCGCCCTGTGCGGTTAGACCTATTAAAGCATTTTCCAATTCAGTAAATGTCATACCAGCGGTTATGTTTAATTCACCTCGTCTGAGTGCTATTATTTCTTGAATATATTGAGTAGCTGTTCTGCCTTCCGCATCTACATTTCCTTTTCTAGCACCAAGTGATTTCCACCCTAATTTTTTCGCTAATGGCACTATTTGAATTTTCCTTCGTTTTTGGTTGCTGGCGAATAGAGTTTGAGCTCGTTCTAAATTCGCTATAAATGCCTTCTGGTCTGATTCCGTTGCTTTCTGTTCTGCTTCGGCTGTTTTCTGGTCTGCTTCCATTGCTTGCTGTCTTAAATCGTCTTGTCGTCGTTTTGCTTCATCATCCCTTCTTTGAAGTTCCTCCGCAAATGCTATGGCTTCTTCTTCGGTAAAAACATACTCCTTTGTTTTCTTTCCTTTCTTTTTAATTTATCTTTTGCTTCTTTCAATGCTATACCTCTTTCAAGTAAAGCCTCATCAATTGCGTTTGTCTTTTTATTTCTCCTTCAATAAAAGCCAATCTTTGAGCTTGAGAGTTTTCGGTTTGTATGAGTGCGAGTTCATTTCTTTTAGTTTCGGCTTCTCGCTCTTCTATTTTCTTTTGTTGTTCTTTTGCTTCTTTGTCTTTCTTTTCTAGTTCGTGTATTTGCTCATACTTTTCCAGTTTGAGTTTATCTAGCTGATATTTACCTGATTGCGGTTCTCGTGTTCAAGACGGTTGAATTCGGACTTAACTATTCGCTCTTTTGTACGACCCCTAGTTTTTTTACCTCGGGGTTTGTTCATATATTTCAAAAACAGTTTAACAATTTGAAGTGTTGAAAGGTCATTCGTTTTCTCGCCAAAGTTTAGATATGCTCGTTTGCTTTTCACTTTGATGTATGGTTGGCCATCTTTATTTCTGTATATCCTCGGCGGTCGTTGTTTAAGTTTCTTTCGCTGTTTTTTTACAACCATCGTATATGTTATAGAAAAAAATTAATATAAAGTTTAGTTTAATACGGTTACCGAAATTTAACGGCTCCTCCTCGTTGCTTCCCGTATCCTTGCTTAGCCGCAGCCATCGCAACCTTACCAGCATATGGCATTCCAATGTCGTTAAGAAAAGTAGCACCCTTTGAAATCAATTGGTTCTTCTTGATAAACCTATTAGCATCCAATATTGCTTGTCCTACCTTTCCAATTTACTTTCCCACCTGTTTGTTTCTTTTTTCCCTTCTTCTTTCTTCCTCCCGCTTGTGGCATACTGGGATTGTAGCTGATGTTGTAACCTGATGGACTACTGATAATCACTGGTGATGTTGGCATGCAGAGACTCCGCCTCCGCACCTCCGATTTTTTGATGAAGCTTTTTAAAAAAGGTTCCTATATATAGTTCTGAAAAAAATAAATGGATAGGATGAGAACGGGAAAGCCTGTGCACTTGGCTGGCATCACGGAGCACACGATGCAGGTCAACGTGACAGCAGACGCCAAACTGCCCGTGATAGATGGGCAGCGCAATGAGGCGACTCTACACCTACAGGATGCGTTGGTAAGCAGCAAAACACCATATTCGTTGCTTTCCCCCGGCGTGTTAGATCACACTCATGGATACACAACTATTTTTCAGAACAGGCAAGTGGTTGTGTTGCGTAAAGGTGTGAGTATAGATCCGCAAAATGTAGTGAGTCGCGGGCGCATGATGGCGAATAAATTATATCGTTTGGATACTGTCTCTGACAGGCCCCTTGATTTCGAAAGGAGGTACAACCCCGTTCTCGACAACTCGCAAGCAGTGGTCAATTTTTCTATTAGGCCCACACAAGCATTGCGACCTATTTCGGCAATGGAATTACATCGTATGTTAGGGCACGCGGGAGCGCGCGTAATGGAACAGTGGGCCACAAGCAACAACAGGACTATCGTTGGGAAAAACTGGCGAGACTTACTAACGACTGCTTCTGTAGGGTGTAATCAGACGAAGATTACTACTCTACCAGTCTATAAAGCGAACCCTGGTGTTGATGCAGGCTTTGGCATAGGCGAATGCTTGCATATGGATTTCAGAGTAAATCAGTCATCTAAATAATCCGGCCGGTCAGTCAGTATTAACATATTGGCATCCATTGCCTGAAGTTCGGCATTATTACCATATTATTGGTTCTTATACCATAATCAGTTAGTGTGACAGTCATATATTGATTTATTTATCAGTCTTGCGATTACCTTAATCTATGTCTTGTTATTACCATTAAAGTATCTCAGTTCTCGCATTCCTTGTGAACCAACAAGCTATCTCTTTTCCGGATATCAACTGTTCTTTGAGTTCAATCTTATCTGGATATTTATTCATCTATTCCATTAGTTTGTTTCAAATGCTTTAATGTCAATATCATTTCTGAAATGTTCCTTTAACTGATTCAAATTCATATTGTAGTAATAAAATTACAAAAACCTTTGTTGAAATTTCGCCTCAGTTCGTCTGATACCGCATCAACATACAAAAAGTGAAATCTCTCTTTTGTCGCCTCGTGATATTTTTCAATGAAGTATTCAAGGTCGTAGCCGAGGTCCAGATGCTTATACACGAGTTCCATTTTATCTACACTCTGTCCAGGAAAAATAAGAAGGTAGTCTAATTGTTTAATCGCCTCAGGCTTCATGTCGTTAAGATACTGCGAACTCATAATCACCTTTGACTTGTAGTGTCTATTTTTTTTCAACAGGTCGCTCACGGACTTAATATCCCTTAAACCGCTACCCAAACCATCTAACACGAAAACGACTTCGGGAGTTTGATACTTAGACGGTCTCTCAGCTGGGGCTTCTTCTTTTTTCTTTTCACCCTCTTTACCAAAATAAAGAAACTTCGGCTTCGGTTCTTCTTTACTATCCTGTACAATTTCGCCTTCTTCTTGCTCCTCATCTGGCTTATTGAGCTTGTCTAACTCATAATCAATCACACTGTATCCGTCCGTTTTCAAATATGTATATATCGCCATCGGGTTTCCCTTCTTCTTGAAGTGCTTAACCATTTCTTTGTATATGTGATCCTTGTGTATTGTGCTAGCAATAATAACAATACGGGTCTTTTTGTCGGTAGTTCGTTTCAGGATTTCAAACAGTGCCGTCGTCTTGCCACTCTTCTTGCGAGCGAGAAGAAAAATATTGGCATATGGTTCGTCAAATAACTTATATCCTTTAGCCAACTTGTCGCCATCTCCGTTTTGCTTAACAGGTTTCACCTTTACATGATTGATTTTCTCCATCACTCTATATTTTTATCATGCTAGAAATTCTAAACAAATAACAATTCTTCCGCCCAAGGGGTCAGTCTCAATACTACCATTGTCCGTTTTAAGCACTCTAAAACTGTATTGACCGTCAGTCCAATTAATAATACCCAAGTTGTAGCTGAGATTGGAAATGTTAGCAGTGTTGGTTTAGAGTTATACGGAACCAGTGCCAATCTAAATGGCCCTCACATACAAGCATTCATTCATTCATCTGTTTATCCTATATTTCAACAATTAAATTGGAGCACGGACAATATAAACTTAGCTTTTGATGCTTATTTTGACGGCACGAACTGGAAATCAAGCAACAGTGGCTCGCGGGGATTGTTGCGAGAAACTAATGAAAATAAATTGTTGCTCATATTATTGGAAATCAGATGAGAAGAAACAGAAAAAGAACCAAGGATTTATTGCGGACGAAGTAAAAAAAATATTTCCAGAATTTGTATCCGAAAGCGGAATGAAAGCGGATGACGGAGACGGCTACCTTGAAGGCATAACATATACGGACTTCATTCCAATATTAGTCAGTTCTTTTCAACATTTAACGGAAAAGGTGATTAATTTAGAAAAAGAAAATAAAACTTTACTTAATATATTACAAGACCAAGCAAACCAATTAGCAGAACCTCCTAATGCCCCCTAGATTACATCCACCACCACCAGTCATAGAAATAGATGGCGAACTAACACCAGAGTTGAAGAGCCGTGTTTTAGACATCTCGTTGAAGAATGAGGAAAAAAAAGTAGAGCACGAATTGGAAGATGACTGGGACTGTTCTATGACGAAGCGAAAAACCGACAGCAGACTTATTAAGTATTTATTTCAAATGGGTATCATTATCGCGATTATAACCCTTTGTATCGTGAGGTTGTCTGAAATGAACTTACCGTGTGAGGTTGCCAACACTTATGTAGGTATTTTGACCTTACTCATTGGCATTTGCCTTCCATCACCTTCTAGTTCAAAGAAATGAACATTCATATAATTGCGTTTTATACCACGAAGCATCACCAGCACAGATTAGCAGAATAGCTTCATCAAAACTACGACAAGCATTATTTCCGTTATTTATGAAAACACATTTAAATTTGGTTTTTATTCCTTTTTGAATACAATAAAGACAGCTTTCATTTTTTTCTCACTGACCCGTGAGTAAAAGTCGCAGGCGGACCGACCTAACACAGAGCACACAAATAATAATATTAATAACATAATATATTATACACAATATAGTATGAGTGAATTCAAATTCCAAAAGATTATTTTTTCTGAGTAATGATTTTCCAGGAGGGGTTAATGGCAGCAAGACATTTGACAAAACCATTAAATTGAACTTTACCCCCACTAGAATGAATGTTAAGTATATCCACTATATGAATGACACGACGGAGACGAAAACAAAAATCCTTCATATGGACCGCATTGGTATTATCGGCACATTCGCCGACAGGTTGCGGCCGTCCCCTTTGTGTTTCTACCAATTATACACGGGATGCCTAATGAAGTCGCCAATTTTCCGCTGAATTCTTTCGTTCCTGCTATTGTTTGGTCTCCTGTTAATTTCACATTCTGCCCGTCTAATGTGTCAATATAGCCTTTTGTTGCCCCGTCTGTTGAAACTGTCGGAGTGGCTAAGTTTGTTATTTTTTGGGTTTTCATATCAACTCCCGCATTAGCAGTTATCAACCCGCTGGCCGTTAATGTAGTTCCTGTTAATTCCGCATTTGCTGTGATTAAACCGCTCGCTGTTAGGGCTCCGCTCGTTGTTAATGTGTAGCTCGTCATATTTATAATCAATGTTATATCATAATTAAAAGTCTCATAATCAAAATACAGACTGGCTATTCGTGGTTGGCTTCTAAATGAAGTTCCACCACTCACCGTCTTATTCACTATAAACATAATATATCTAGCAGTAGCATTTGAAGCTGGTGTATATGTTTTCGTTGTTTGACTTGCCCACGCCTCGCCACTCCTGCTATCCCATAATGTATATGTGATATTGTCCGCACTCGTTCCTACATACCAAATGCTCGGTGTTGTTTCAATGTAATTAGCAGATGAAGACCTAACATAATAATTTTTTATTTTGTATATCGACCCTAAATCAATTTTTATATATTCGCCTGTGTATGGTGTTCCTCCCCAAGTATTTGTGGTTGCTGGTGTTCTTGAATAAACTCCTGTTGTGTCATTATTGTATATAGCAGTGCTCCAATAATCGTTCTGGTCGGAATTAAAAGCATAATACGCTGGATAGTATTCATTAGAAGCAGAAGCAACAAACCCACCAGAATTATTAGTTGTCATAGCCTGCGGGGCTGTGTATAAAGTAAAAGCAGAAGCCCCATATTTTACATCGCCCGTCATTGTTCCACCTGACAAAGCAAGGAAAGCCAGAGACCCTGTTGAATTCACCCAGTTTGAGCCGTTGTATGTTAATAATTGACCGTTTGCGGGGGTTGTAATAACTACATCGCTGTGTGTGTCTATTGACTCATCGGCGGACACTTTCGCATTATTTGCTGTGTGCTCTGATAACCAAGTTGAGATGGTTTTAGCATTTAGTTGATTTACATTTGTAATGCTTTGGCTGTTCATATTAAGTCCGCCATTAGCAATTATTTCCCTACTCGCTGTTAATGTTGTTGTTGATATACCCGCATTTGCCGTTATTATTCCCGCGGCGCTTATGTTCATCGCCTCAGACCACGTTATATTGTTTCCTGCCGTTATTCCTGATTTATAGCTAAAACTGAGTTTATTGTTTCCTTTTAATATTTGGAAATTTGAACCAGCATTACTTGATTTCCAGTTAGCTCCATCCCAATAAGAATCAAAGTTTAAGGTTATGTTGTCGTGCGACCAGTTCAATAATTGAAATGTGGGGTAAGCATCTGCCGTTGTTATCGCTTGTAAATGTGCTCCTCCGATATTGCTTGCCGTTCCGTATAATTCTAAGCCTCCTGTTGCCCCATTTGTTGATTTTGTTATGTTTCCTATAATTATTGGTCTGCTTATTGTTGATATTAATGAAGTTGTTATTTTATCACTAAATGTTTTCATTCCTGCTATTGTTTGGTCTGTTGTTAATTTCACACAATTATCATCAACGAATTTTTTGTTAGCTACGTGGTCTGCTAATGTTGGAACCAGATTAGTGCCCATCGAAATTTGATTATTAAATGTTTTTGTTCCTGCTATCGTTTGGTCCGTTGTTAATTTCACACAATTATCATCAACGTATTTTTTGTTAGCTACGTGGTCTGCTAATGTTGGAACCAAGTTAGTACCCATTGAAATTTGGTTATTAAATGTTTTTGTTCCTGCTATGGTTTGGTCTCCTGTTAGTTTAACCACAGCAGTATCAAGGGCAGAAACATCAATGCTGTCAACCGTGCCCACATTTGTTATGTTAAACCCTCCCATATTTAGCGCTCCTGCCATATTAACGGTGCCGTCTAATCTCAGAAAAGGCGATGCCACATTTATCCATTGTCCCGTGCTATAAATAAGCAATTGATTATCTGCGGGTGTGCCTGTAATTAATACATCGCTGTGCGTGTTAATTGAACCATCCGCAGACACTTTCGCATTGTTCGCTATGTGTTCTGTTATCCAATCATCAACATCTTTTGTATTTAGTAAATTTACTCCTGTTATGTTCAAATATCCGCCCATACTAATATTGCCTGATTCATCAACATTTATCGGAAAGGTTTTATTTACCCAGTTTATTGAATTATGTTAGATAATTATTAGTGGCTATTGGTGCGGTTATGACTTCATCAGATAGTGTGTCAATTGAACTGAGGTAGGTATTTCTCCATTTACCGTCTACATCGTTGTAAGTTAAGTATTGACCGACCGTTTGTGCGAATATGTTTGTGTCTAACAGATTAACTAGGCTGGTTTGGTGCGGATTACTCGTATTAGAGCGGTGTTGAGTTGAGGCTTTAACCTCGTCGTTGTCCCTCACTCGTTGCTCTGTGTAGTATAGATTTTTTCCCTGTTTGATATCCCCCGTGCTTTTGGTAGCCAACCGTGTATCAAATCGGCCGTCGGTAAAATAAAGATTTACGGGGTCGGCATCTTCTAGCACCCTATCCGTGTTTAAGCCTGTAATATTAGTGTTTGTTAAATCAAGGTTAGTTATATTTAGACTATCAGCAGCCAGCTCATTAAGGCCTAATAAACTTTTGAATTGACTCATTATTATATTTATTAGGAAATTGTTTATTAATAAAAACTAAATAATATTATTTTGTATGATAATATAAACAAATAGAAAATGCCAAGAGGTAATAGAGAGGTTGCGATGAAGAACCTCGAAAAGGGTTGGGAGGCGAAGAAGAACCAGGCTAAGCAGAGAAAGATTGAGAGGGCGAGGGAACTACTTGCGGAGGAAGAGGCTAAGAATGTAAAAGATTCTTAATGACTGAGGAACAGCGGATAGACCACGTGTCTAAGAAGCAGTTGGCGAGGGATATGATAGATGGTAGAGATGGTGAGAAAAGTGAGGAAAGCAGTGAAAGCGATGAAGAGGTCGAACAGGACTTTGTAGATATTGTTGCACGTGTTGCGGGTATGAAACTTAAGACTAAACAGAAGAAAGCGAAGAAAGTGGTAAAAAGAGAAAATACCAGAACTGGAGGAAAGTGAGGATAGTGAAAGCGAAAGCGAAGAAGAGGAAGAGCCTAAGCCTAAGAAGGGTAAATGCAAGAAATCAAACATATCAGTTAATGTTTACAATCAGCAGCCCGAGAAACAAAAAAAAGAAAACAATGATACATCTAAAATTTTTGTCAAGTTCTAAATATAGTTAATGGACAGTATAAAAAATTTACCGCTCGATGTCCGTTTTCACATTATGGAGTATCTATATAATCGTTTTGAGTATGACTTCAATAGTTGCTATGTGTGTGTGGATTGAGCTTGTGTTTAGCTAATAGACAGATTACAGCCATTGATGATACATTCGACCGATTTTATACTTACGAGTTTTGTTCTAATTATTGTTTTGAACTAGAAAAAAAAGAAAGATTAATATATAAGGATAAAGCATTAGGTGTCATTAAGTATTAGATGGACCACAAACATAGCAATCCACAAAACAATAGCACGGATGAAGTTGTGGATGATGAGGATGAAAGAAAAGAACAACAAGCATTAGAAATTCATTACCAAAAAAGATTAGCGACTGATAAATGGAATACGATATGGGCAGACAAACCACTTAAACAAGTATTTGTAGATTTGGCAGATATGTCAAAACTTAAAGACAAGAAAGGAAATAAAAACTATGCTTGGATGTTGTTTTGGATTTATACTCACAGCCGATTTTTTAATAATTAAACCACTTAAAAATAAAACGGCGAAGGAAGTTTATTTAGCTTTGAAATCAATACCATACACACCCGAGAGCATTACAACCGACAGCGGGAGTGAATATAAAGGAGCGGTTAAAGATTATATCAGAGAGAATAATATTGACCATCGGACGGTTGAAGTGGGCGACCATCGGGCTCTTGCGATAGTTGACAGTGTAATAAGAACTATGAGGCGGTGGCTTGATATTTTATTTGAAACTAATGGTAATTTTGATTGGCTGACTTATATTGACGATATGGTGGATGCTTATAATATGCGATTTCATAGAACAATTCAAAATAGGCCGATAGATTTATTTAAGGGTGTTAATAAAAATAAACAACGAATTCGAAGAGATGGGTTAGTAGACGAATTTGAAAAAGGTGATAGGGTCCGAAAGGAATTAAAGAGAACATTATTTTCCAAAGGTGGAAAGCAATATAGTAAACAGATTTACACCGTCGTCGGAAGAAAGGGCTTCAAATTAATATTAAATTCAGATGAGCTAGTCAGTCTGAGGAATTATTAAAGACTAAGTTTACCTGACAGGTAGGTGAAGAAAAACAAATTAACGAACAAGTTAAAGATTTAACGAAGGTGAAAAAAACAAAGGAATTATTAAACCGTTAAGACATACAACCGGAGAACATAAAAACAAGCAAAAGAGAAAGAAAAGCAAAAGTAATACTAGATTTGTGAGAAAGATTTTATTAGACCCACAACGGAACAATCCACTTAATTAACATCGCCCTGTGCTGTAATTTTCTGTTAATCGCAGTAAGTGAATTAAATATTATTACCTCATCAGGCCCCCCGACTGCCACGAGAAACAATTGTTCATTTCTCGGTCTCTTGATTGCCACGAGAAACAATTGTGCTATCAACATCAACCACCCTGAAAAAAAAGTCATTCTCCTTTGCTTCTTCCCGACGAATGTGGTTGAGAATGTCGGATTTGAAATCGAAAGCGATAACACTTTTCTTAGACAAGATAAAGTCTCTCGGGACCATCACGCATTTCGTATTGTTCATCCATTCTTCTCCGTGAATGTCTGACAAATTTCTCCATCCAGCAGGAGCAGGGACGGCAGGAGCAGGGACGATTGGGGCGCGGTCGGCTGGGGCTGGGTCGGCTGGGACTGGGGCTGGGTCAGGGGTTGGGTCGGGCTGGGCGATGGGGCCAGGGGTTGGGGCGGGCTGGGCGACGGGGTCATCAGTGGTTGGAAGCTCTTCCAGCTGAGCTCGTCGAAAACTATTTGTAATCTCGGCCATAACCCCGGTGTTTTCCAAATGCTTGAAAAGCTTCGCCTCACTACTCGG
Organism: Paulinella micropora; assembly: GCA_019918135.1. Taxonomy (NCBI): domain Eukaryota; phylum Cercozoa; class Imbricatea; order Euglyphida; family Paulinellidae; genus Paulinella; species Paulinella micropora. The sequence goes on from WBZZ01001724.1 coordinate 17,720, forward strand.
GCTTCGCCTCATCCCCCCTTCTCGACTTGGGAGATTTTGAGTGAATGAGACTGACACGAGCCAAAGTTTTGGTTTAGGTTGTTGGTTTTTTCCAATTTCCTTTTTTATTTATGGGGCCTAAGGAATTTTAGCCATAAAGTGCGGTTATGTGGTCGGGCCGAATATCAAAAAGGTATCCAAGGGGGTGGCAGCTAACTTCACCCGCCATTTTGCTTCTAGAAGCCGGTTTGCCTTGGACAACTTCTCAACATAATTCAGAACAAAAAAAACAAACCAATATGGATAACAAATCAATATCTCTCAACTATCGAACAGCTCCCGAAACTGATGAAAATGTAGATCATAGAGTGAAAAGGAGAAAGAAAGTAAATTACTTGCTTATACAGGAAGGACAATTAGAGAAATTGATTGGAGATAATAAATTCATTGAAAAGCAAACAGAGTCTCTTGAGGAAAAAAAGAAAAAAATAATCAAGAGATAAAAGTGTTGAAGAAACACATTAAAAATTTAAACAAGCAAGAGCAGATGTTGTTGTTTCAAAGCAAGCAACAAAACAATCATCATTCTTGATACAAGAAATGACTAAATACAATAGTTGGATAAACAAAGGACTAAACATAAAGGCAGGAATAACAACCGCAAATGATATAACCGATGTTTTGAAGTTGATTTCTAATAAACGAAAGAGATTGGATGAAGCAATCTTACAATCTTACAAAAACAACAACTACAAATACAACAACAACAACATCAACAACTACAACAACTACCTATGTCCACGGAATGACCCCTTGACAGGTAGGGTCTAAAACTAGCCTGTCTTTGATACTGTGTTTTTAAACACTAAAACTTCAAAATTACTTAAAAAGCCCTACTAACTTTTTGTTGTGGGGTAGGTTTGTTTTTCTTCGCAATGGAGGTGGGTTGTGGTGTCGGCTACTACTAACAGGTAATTCTTTTTCGCTTATCTCCTTCTGTCGATATATGTCCTTTCTTGATTTATCTTTGATTTCTTAATTATTCGTTAGTTCGTGATTTTGGACTAAAAGACACTTTTCGGGCTGGTATTTTTTCTTGAAAATACCTGCGCGAAAAGTGTAATTATCTTCTATGTTGTAACATTTTAACGAAACATAAGTGAACAACAAAGAAAAACAATCCAAACTACACAAATAACGTGTTTTGTTTGTGTGAACATAAGCATGAATAACGGAAAAATGCTTGAACACACGATGAGAGAACATATGTGGAAAAAGCTCACGCGAAAATGACACTATGTCAGGCATATCACTCGATTTACACCACAGACCAGACAAATAGTTCGTGTGTGAAAGCATGTCACAACACAACGTTTGATACAACAAACACACATTTGATGTTGCGCATTCATCAGACAACACGCAAAAATGCTTTGTAATGCACGTATACACAGATGAGTATACATTTATGGAAATGGGACACAGTGCGTGCATGTCGTTGTCGGTGTCTAGTATGTCTCTACTGCTGTCTGTGTACATGTCTGTCTCTCTCTCTATCTGTCTAGTCTGTCTACATTTCACTCTTTCACTCTCATTTCTTTCTTGTGAGTCAATTACTCCTTGCGTGCGTGTGTGAGTGTGTGTCTCTGCACTTTTCTCACTTTTCTCTTTCGTGTGCACAAAATTTTCAAACTCACTCTCTCTTTCAATCTCTTGTGACTCTGTGAGTGTCTCTGTCTCAGTCGTCTCTGTCTGAATCAGATCTCCTAGTATTTTGTTTCGTGACACTGTCTGTCTGTTTGTTGTTGTGCTGTGAGAGTCTGTCTCTTCATCTCTCATTTCTTCCCCTCCTATTTCGTCACTATATCTAAAACAAATATCCCGCCTAAGCCTATCGTATTCTATTTCTGTTGAAGTTAGGTCCCCAAATCAGCAAGAGACGCAAGCCGCGGTCCCACGAGGGTGCTTGTGCAGTCCAAAACAAAGGTCTCATCGTCTAGTTGCTCAGCATCTCCAGTATTGGTAATAGTTTGATACAGACTTCAGACTTCTTCGCTGGAAGGGGAGGTGGGGGAAATGCAGGTAGTGGAGGCCTAGGAGGTCGTCTCCTTGGCAAAGCAGGTAGGGGGCAGGTAGGCGCTGGCGGGGCTTTCTTAACACGTCGTTGAGCAGTAACAGGCTTGCCCAGGTCGTCGCCATCGTGTAACATCTGTTCAGCATTCATTTGTGGAAAAGGGCAAGCAATATTCTCGAAATGCTTCCCTGTTGGGGGTCTGTGCTCGGACAGACCCACCGTAGACGCAGGCTGGCTCATCCAGGCAGTCTTTGAAGCAGCAGGCTTCAAATTTAACACACCGTAGACGCCGACCTTGGGAGGTGCAAATTTACTCGACGCTCGCGATCCGGTGAATTACAACTTATTACCGGTCCGGTCTTTTAGGCGTCGAAGCGGCAATCAACAGTCGCCCTTTTAACACACTGGCGTCACAGGAATCCGAGACCATTGCCATGTCGTCAGCGGCGAGAAACGCAGTTGTGGTGCAGAATTTTTGTGACGAGCTAGGTATACCCATACCTAGGCCTTCAACAGTTTATGGTGACTATCAGGGATCCTTGTTGACTACCACCAATGGTTTTGGCAGTCAAAGGTCGAGACACTTAGCGCTGACAGACCATTATATTGTAAAGATGGGAAGGACTGGAAGAATTACTAGCAGTAAGATTGGAACTAACGACAACCTGGCGAATGTGTTTACGAATGCATTGCCTACGCCTCAGTATTTGAAAAGCGTCGATCAGTTCACTGTTCGACTCGCAGACTATATAAAGTCATTTGACGTATACGGCTTACTTCAGTTCGAATCATGCTCATTAAATAGTTGTACTGTCTTGATTTATAGTACGTTATGAGCATAGTGGCGCTACGATGATTTACGACGTGAAGCAGACTACGACGTTTGATTTTTATTTTAAGACTAAGGACCTTTCTACGTGAATGGCTTAGTATGGATTTAGCTTATTTGAGTAGTGGTACAGATATTAATTACGGGGGAAGATTAGCAATTGATGGTACATTCCCAACTATTAGTGGGGTTGAGTTTGTTAATTAATGGATTCGGTATCGATATTGTATGAAAGCTAAGGAATTCTCTCTTCTGAGACATGATCGATTCCGACATGGCGGCCACGAGATATCGAGTTCGGGGGGAGTGTAAGACCGCAATATTCGGAATATTTCGTCTTATCTTTTTTATGGCAATTGAACTCGAAATAACCGCAGTATTACCATTTATTCTCGTGTAATCATGTGCCAATATATCAAGTTATGACCGTGACGGATGGTTGCATATATTTTGCTGTTTATTATCATTAATCACAGCAACATTGCCATTTTACCATCTATATTGCGTCCCCGCACCGATCTATCCACTGGCAATTATCACATGAATCCAGAATAATGACCACAGTTGACTGTGATACAGTTGCACCATGATCATTGTTACCGTGCCAGTCATATATTTGTTCCCCAGACATTCCAGAATAGATTATCATGTGATCCGCATGATTATATCATACCACATTCAGTTCGATATCATTAAAGTGTTTTTCAATGATTGATCCTTAGAAGAACCTTGCTATTAATACACATCGTCTCCGACCGGATGAATTATTACAGCCCGTCTAAAAATGTTAAAGTCAAACTCGAAAAGTCACAAGTCACAGTATAGTTGCCTCCGTTTTAGACCCCACTAAAACGACCTAAAAAACATATGTTTAATAAAGAAAATTCTTTGCGTACGAGATCGGAAAGAAGGGTTTGGGCACTCTGAACCTCAAAATGCAAACGCTACTACTCAGTAGCACGAATATGTGAAATTTCAGCAAGCACAAGCTCTGCTGAAACAGCAGCACTGGCCGCCCCGAAAGCCTGCCGAAATCGACTGCAGAATGAGTGGGGCAACGTCAAGGACCTTGGGCATATCAAGAAGTTTTTGTCTCTGGAATTCGAGGTGAGAAAGGAGGAGGGTGTGTACACACTCAGCCTGTATCAGCGTGAGCACATCGCGACACTACCAGGTTCAAGTGGAGCGATGGACGGCAATGGATGCCGGCTAAGACGCCGTGGCTACCAGTGGGCTCAAAGATGCAGTCGGCCATGAAGGAGTACTCCCCACAGGAGATATTGGGTACATCTATTTGAAGGCTAGCGTTCCGGAGTCGGTGTTGCTGGTCAGCGTCCTTGCGGAACATCAATCAAACAGGGAGAAGTTTGATTATTGCGCGGCGCAACAACTGTTACGATACTTTCTGCACGTGAAGGACCGGGGAGTGAGATTTGCATCGAACGGGAACAGAACCCTGGTGGCCGACTCTGATTCATCGCTTGGGAACAGAAGCCGGATGTACTCACGAACGGGGGGAGTGGTGTTCTTGGCCGGTGGGCCGGTCATGGGTGCGAGCTTCAACCCAGAGGCACTTGGCTACCGGAACTCAGGAGAGCGAAATGTATGCGGCATCGGAGGTACTGCTGCACGACTTGGAGGCGATGCGTAATGTGATTAAGTCACTCCCGTAGTCGGACGACAACCCACTGAAGAGCGAGTTGATGGCTAAACCGACGCTGCGTGTCGACAACCAAGCTACCGTATGTACTGCATCTAACTTGATCTTCGGAAAACGAATGCGACATAATAAATATTGCATTTCGTCACTACCATGTTATCGAGGCGATAAGGAAGGGGGAGGTTGGTGTAGAGTGGGTACCGTCAGCTGACAACCGAGCGGATGTGCTGTCCAAAGTCATCACCATTCCATCGACGTTCAAGAAGGCAGCGGATAGGCTTGCTGGACACCCATCTAAGTAGATAGAGTTGATAGTAAGCAACTAAATCAGTAATATTAATGTATCAGTCTGGCTAAGGCTTGGAGGACTTAAAACAATTCCACAGCATTCTACCTCTGAATTTAGGGGGAGCATTACAATGTAGTTTACCGAGCAATAATTTCTGACGGCAGTTACAATTTGTAATGAATTTCGGTAGGACTGACTCTCATATCATTTTGATATGAATGACATTACTGACTTTACTGTAGACCGTATTAGGACAATTACTCAGGTCAGCCGACCTCGTGCTTCAGTTTACAGCCAATAAAAGAGCAGCAATTATGTCATCTCAGTAAAATCTCACAATCTGCTCAACCATCAACTACCGAAGTGAACCGGCTCTAACCCTGCCTCTGCCAACTAGACCGTCTACCGAAACACCTCATATTCCTTAGCTGTTTCCACCACTTCTTTGTATATATCCTTGCCTATTCTTATTTCCCCCCGTTCCCACATCCCCTTCTCTCCTTCCTCGTTCTCTTCCCACGCCTCACGCCAACGATCCTGTTGTCCCTGCAGTGTTCCTCCTCCCCTTTTTCTGACTTGTCCTCTATCGTGCACCTAAAATAGGGCAAAAGGTCCCATCATCCTCTTACTTCAAGTTCCCCTTCAATTTTCTCCGTTCTATTGTCCCTATTCCCATGTTCCTTCAAGTTCCTCATATATCCCTCTACGCACTTCTACCCTGCGTCTGTGCTTCCCTTCCATATAAGCGTCAAGATGTGTGATATGGCTAAAACCGTCAATAGTTCACCTCTTGGAAAAAGTCTGTAAATTCCCCCCAGAAATTCTCCCTTTGAGTTGGCGTGTCTTGTTGCCTTTTGTCCACTGTTCCCGTCCTTTTTGTCGGACCTCTTTGGGCGCCATGATGACATCAACTTACCCCCGTCCAAAACCCCCCTTAACCTCTGAACTCCAACCCCATTTCAAGTTCTCCTTGTAGATCCCGACCCCCTGTCATACTCCCTTGAGTAGGAACCCGCCTGCAGCTGCTTATATCGTCTTTGCGAACAAGTGTCCTCCCTGACCCCCTTGACCTACCGACATGTCCCATCTCCAAACCGTGCTCGTTCCACCCCCTCTTCCATGCCAATGCCGACAAGTTCATCCTCTCATTACTTTCCATCTTGTGTACCCTTGCTTCCTCGAGCTTCCATAGCCCCAAAAACGTCCATTCCTCAACAAAATCATTCTGTTTCTGTGTCCGTTTCCGTACCTCTCAACCCCAAGTCTTGATGATACATGAACTCTCCCCCACCAAAACCCACCAAAAACACCACAAAAGACGAACCCATGATAAAACAAACGTGAATTTATATGTCAGAACAATTTCCCATAAATTTCCCCATGTTTAGCGAGAGAGTGTGTCCCTGACCTGAAGCTGTGTGTCACGGCAACCCGTGCTCCACCAAACAAACCGAAAACAACACAATCTTCCCATAAATCCACTCCACATAACCCCCTTTACATACCCGCATATCTAGAAACACAAGGCATACACTCACACCCCATGAAACCCCACATTTTGTATCTTGAGCTGTGAGCTGTCAGACCCAAAAACCTCTGTTAGCCAGCTGCAACTTCAGCCACACTCACAAACAGCACATGAGAAGCATTATAATTCCGTGGCAAGAAAACCATTGCCCATACCTGTTTGCATGCCCCTAGATCCCAAAACAGCTCAAACAAAAGCATAGAACCCCCAGAAGCGCATCAGTAAAATTCCCATTCCCCCATTTTTCTCTCAGTGTCTCTTTTCATCAGAAAATTTCAGAGAAACAGAGGAAAATTTCCGAAGTGTATTTTATTAGCGACTCCAGATTGTTACGATAGGATATTTAACAACAGATAAATGTTCTAACGATATGAAGACTGAGGAATGCCTAAAATAGTGACTAGGCTCCGTAATCTCCAGACCAAGGATAACCGATAGACAGGAACGGTAGTGAAGTATTGCCAAGTTATATACTGGGTGTGCCGGCACAACCAGTCTGCAAACGTGACAAGTAGAAATCTACGTAAATAAACGAAATGACCTCTCAGCTATTTACTTGCACGGTATTTCACCTACTCTCAGGAGTTAGTGCTTTTTGCAGCCATAGAAACTTTTAATAAGAGTTCGTTGTGTATTTATCCATTGGGGTTGTATCCAAACTCACAATTTCTCGGTGGCAGTGTTTTTATTAATACTGATTCAAGTTTTGTACTATTCATATTATCGGTATTACAATAATATTAATATTAATCATATTCATTAGTTTGTTTTTTGATTTATTTTTTTTGCGGATGGTTCGGTCCAGGTGTTGAGTGACGATCCTGACCTGGCTCGCCGCCTGATTGCCAAAAATTTCATATGATTAATAATATCAACGGTTCGCGTGTTTCGCCGCCTACAGGGGGGCGGGGGCAGACTGGCATCAATACGTTGTTAAATACCATGGTACCCGGCGTTAAGGAACTTCACAGCGGTCAGACTTTCTGTCGTTTGTTACAGGTTGATAACTCAACTTCGCTAATCATTATCGGATGATTAAATATAATTCACGGCGGTAAGAAAGTATTTTCTGATTAAAAGTACGTGTGTGTGTGTGTGTTTCAAGTTATTACTGTTATTATTGTTGTTATTATTATTATTATCATTAGGGAGTACATAGGCCATCGGTCCTTTCCCTGGGCTGATTGGTATAAAGCTCCTAGAGTAATGTTCTATGCCGTCACTTCCTTTATTCCACCGATTGGTGTGGAGACTTTCCTTATGGAATGGAGGACTGGATGCACATGGCCTTTTGGCTCAGCAATTGGCAGGAGATACACTATTATTATTATCATTATTATTATTATCATTTCCCGATGAAAAAACCTAGTCACACTTGCTAAACAGAGTTCCAGCCCAATGGCCTCAAGGCGTTAAACTGTGACGCCAACTCATAACCCTTTGGTGGTAGATGCTGGGGAGGAGGGTCGTTGCGCGCGTAAAAGATCTTAAACTCCGCATATGCTGGTTGATAGCCCAGGACCCAGCAGACACCAGATTGTTATGGGTGGGGTTTCGAGGCAGCTCTAGCAACCGCGCTTGGTGTATGCACTTGCACATTCGGTGACGTCTTGCAAGAGGTTGCTGGGACTGCGGAATAACCTCGGCTTAGTGCAGTCTTGCCCTCAGGAGCTCCATCGGTGGCCCCGATCATCAGGCGAGAGACTGACACGGGGGGGTGGAGGACCTCGAACAAGGGTATTGGAGGCTTATGTCCGTTGAGGATATGCCATTAGCTGCATCAGTACGCCTCAGATATAGTATTATTATTATTATTATTATTATTATTATTATTATGGACACCGTGATAGCCCAGTGGTCAAGTTCTACCATCTGGGCCCTGTCGCCAGTTCGATTCCCGTCGGTGCCACCAGTATTTTCATTGAACATACCGGTCCGTCTGGAAGTGTTGGAACTGCCCGTGCGGGGGTGTCATTAGAGCCTATCGTCAATTCTTCGTACTCCCCTCACGGGTGAGACGATGGAGGCGCATGTGCAGATTTGCATCAGCCATTGACAGAGAAGCACTATTATTATTATTATTATTATTATTATTATTATTATTATTATTATTATTATTAGACACCGTGATAGCCCAGTGGTCAAGTTCTACCATCTGGGCCCTGTCGCCAGTTCGATTCCCGTCGGTGCCACCAGTATTTTCATTGAACATACCGATCCGTCTGGACCAGTATTTTCATTGAACATACCGGCCCGTCTGGAAGTGTTGGAACTGCCCTTGCGGGGGTGTCATTAGAGCTTATCGTCAATTCTTCGTACTCCCCTCACGGGTGAGACGATGGAGGCGCATGTGCAGATTTGCATCAGCCATTGACAGAGAAGCACTATTATTGTTATTATTATTATTATTATTTGGACACCGTGATAGCCCAGTGGTCAAGTTCTGCCATGTGGGCTCTGTCGCCAGTTCGATTCCCGTCGGTGCCACCAGTATTTTCATTGAACATACCGGTCCGTCTGGAAGTGTTGGAACTGCCCTTGCGGGGGCGTCATTAGCCTATCGTCAATTCTTCGTACTCCCCTCACGGGTGAGACGATGGAGGCGCATGTGCAGATTTGCATCAGCCATTGACAGAGAAGCACTATTATTATTATTATTATTATTATTATTATTATTATTATTGTTATTATGGACACCGTGATAGCCCAGTGGTCAAGTTCTACCATCTGGGCCCTGTCGCCAGTTCGATTCCCGTCGGTGCCACCAGTATTTTCATTGAACATACCGGTCTATTTCTGGACCAGTATTTTCATTGAACATACCGGCCCGTCTGGAAGTGTTGGAACTGCCCTTGCGGGGGTGTCATTAGAGCTTATCGTCAATTCTTCGTACTCCCCTCACGGGTGAGACGATGGAGGCGCATGTGCAGAAATGCATCAGCCATTGACAGAGAAGCACTATTATTGTTATTATTATTATTATTATTATGGACACCGTGATAGCCCAGTGGTCAAGTCTACCATCTGGGCCCTGTCGCCAGTTCGATTCCCGTCGGTGCCACCAGTATTTTCATTGAACATACCGGTCCGTCTGGAAGCGTTGGAACTGCCCTTGCGGGGGTGTCATTCGAGCCTATCGTCAATTCTTCGTACTCCCCTCACGGGTGAGACGATGGAGGCGCATGTGCAGATTTGCATCAGCGATTGACAGAGAAGCACTATTATTATATTATATTATATTATATTATTATTATTATTATTATTATTATTATGGACACCGTGATAGCCCAGTGGTCAAGTTCTACCATCTGGGCCCTGTCGCCAGTTCGATTCCCGTCGGTGCCACCAGTATTTTCATTGAACATACCGGTCTATTTCTGGACCAGTATTTTCATTGAACATACCGGCCCGTCTGGAAGTGT